>VZQC01014859.1:122357-146216 GCA_009823505.1 Rhizomys pruinosus
TTTTTTTTAATCTTTTCGAGACAGGGTCTCCCTGTAGCCCCAGCTGTCCTGGAACTCACTCTGTAGAACAGGCTGGCCTTGAACTCACAAAGATCCGCCTGCCTCTGCCTCCCGAGTGCTAAGATTAAAGGCGTGCGCCACCACACCCGGCTATATTTTTAATGTCTTTTTGAGACAGGGTCTCCCTATAGCTCCATCTGTCCTGAACTATGTAGACCAGACTGTCCTCGAACTCACGAGATCCACCTGCCTCTACCTCCTGAGTGCTGGGATTAAAGGCATGCACTACCATGCCTGGCCTCTGAAAAGATTCTTAACAGCTCCTATCCAGTTCAAACTTTGAGTTGGGAAAAGCATGTAGAAACAAACTTGCCTGTCTTGTCTTGCTAGCTGTCTAGGATGAGGCAAGAGTTCCCCTCATTAAAAGTGAGTCATTTGGGTAAAAAACATGGAGTGCTTGCTTTCTTCCCATTAGATTTTGATTCTTCTCACTTTACACTGTTACAGTGAGGGCCCCAAGGCTGTTGCAGCTCCTCGACCCGATCGGTTGGTCAATCGCTTGAAGAATATCACCCTCGATGATGCCAGTGCTCCTCGCCTAATGGTTCTTCGTCAGCCAAGGGGACCAGATAATTCAATGGTACGGTTCCAGTGAGGGCTTGAGGGTGGCAAACTGACAAGATTAGCATTATTTGGAGCCCTGTTTCATCTTAAGGAACTTAGCAAAGCAAGAAGCTTCACTATTGCTTGTCACTAGTTAGGGTGTCCTATACATTGCATTGGTTCAGCTCCTTATATAATAGTTGCCTTAAGTAAGAAGCACATTACTGGATATGATGATTAAAAATAGTACTTTTTTAGGGTTTTTAAGAATTTGTATTCTGGGGACTGGTTATACACTCAGATTATGAACTATTTTGTTTCTTCACAGGGATTTGGTGCAGAAAGAAAGATCCGTCAAGCTGGTGTCATTGACTAACCACATCCACAAAGCACATCATTAATCCTCTGTGCTCAATTGGGGGGATTCTGGTGAAGGGTCTGAATATCTTCCTCTTCATCCCTCCCAAAATCTGGAATACTTATTCTATTGAGCTATTACACCAGTTTTAACACCTTCCTCGTGTTATGTTTAAAAAAAAAATAAATAAATTTAAGAAACCATTTTAAAATTATGCACAGTTGCAGCCTGGAAAACTTAAGGTGGCGCCTTATAGTATCAATTTTAGGAGCTTTATTTGGTGCATTTAACGCAACTGGTAATTGCAAAATCCACTTCGCCTGTGTTAAGTGAAAAATACAGACTGTTACCTTGTTGGCCCTATGAAATTCTGCACTTGATATTTAGTTATATACTCTACCTTCATTACTTCTGGCAAGATGTCCTGCCTTAGCACTCAGTTGCATTCTTTTTCTTTCCTGTTCATTATGCTTTAATTCTGAGGACCATATGAGGGTAGACTATATTACATTTTTAAAATTGCAAAAATTTATATAGCGAACCATTTTCTTAAGTTGATGGCCAAATGTTAAAATGTTATTTTTCATATCATTTATAATCTTGTCACAATCCACTTAACGAAGTTTGATTAGATTTCAGTGAAAATTATCTTCCAGAGTAGGTTTTTTTTTTTCTTCCTGGGATGGGGGGTAAATAACTTTACTACAATTAGTATGTATGGTGCAGAATTTCATGCAAATGAAGTGTGCCAGCAGTGTGATAATTTAAACATATTTAAACAAAAAAAGACGAATGCACAAACTTGCTGCTGCTTAGACCACTGCAGCTTCTAGGACCCAGTTTCTTTTACTGATTTAAAAACAAAACAAACAAAAAAAAATAATAAAAAAGTTGTGCCTGAAATGAATCCTGTTTTTTTTATAAGTAGCCCCCTGGTTCCTGTGTCCTGTCAAATAACGGGCACTTGATCCTTGGTGTAGCTTCTGTTCAACTTTGTATCACGGGAATGGATTGGCCTGATTTCTTGGCCCTCATCTGGAATTTGCCATTTTACAGGGTCCCCAGCAAGTGGACTGAAGGCTTTGTCTTAAGATGACAAGGGTCAGCTCAGGGGTTGTGGGGGAGGGCGCTTTCATCTTCCCTGTTGTCATTTGAGGTTTTGATCTCTGGGTAAAGAGGCCGTTTATCTTTGTAAACACAAAACAGTTTTGGTTTCTCCGGTTTTATGTTAATGGCGAAAGAATGGAAGCGAATAAAGTTTTACTGATTTTTTGAGACACTAGCACCTAGTGCTTTCATTATTGAAACCTCTTGGGTGGGAGGGGCGGTATTGGGTGCGGCCGGCCGCATGACTCTTAGGCCCACGTGGCTAGGGCGGGGACTAGGGCGCCCAGTGATTACGTAGCGGGCGGGGCCGGAAGTGCTGCTCCCGGGTGGGGGCTGTTCATGGCGGTTTCGGGGTCTCTAACAGTTTCCTCGGTTGAGATCTCAAATCCACCTGAAGCTGGGTCAGCGAAGCTTGAGGTAAGTCCGGGGACTGCGTGGCGTCGGGCTTCGCTTCTGAGCGGACCGACGTCCCGTTGGCGGGAAGACCCGGACCTAGCGAGCAGGAGACAAAGGCCTGGGGCGGGGGCCGTGGCGGGCCTTCGCCCGGGCTGCCTGGAGCCGGGAAGGGGAAGGGGAAGTGATCGACAGCCCGACCCTTGAGTCGAGCTGACTTGGGGAGCTGGAAGGGGGTTTCCTCTACCAAAGGCTGAGGGCGGGGCTCGAGAGTACAATCAAGATAACGCGCGGGGCTTTGGTCCAGAAATCTCTGGCTCGCACTCACCTCGTATTTCCGCGTTTCTTAATCGTTCTGTGAACTAAGTGGAAGATCACGTGCATGAAACGGATGCTTTTGAAACTGGTTTTAGTTACTCCTGTTTATGGAAACCCTTGCCAGTTTAGCGTAATTGCTGCTTTCCCACAGGTTCTTGCTGGTGTGAAATGACTGAGTACAAACTGGTGGTGGTTGGAGCAGGTGGTGTTGGGAAAAGTGCACTGACAATCCAGCTCATCCAGAACCACTTTGTGGATGAATATGATCCCACCATAGAGGTGAGATCCCGTGGTGATCTGCTGTCTGGCCCTACCTCTTACTTTCAGTTTTCCCTTACCCATATCCTTTATCTGTTATTTTTAAAGTATAGAGAGGAAGCAAAAAGTTATTTGAGGTACAATAGTTCATAAAACAAAATTTTGATTTTATAATAAATTTTGCGTTTATAAGATAAAGCTCATATTATTGTGCTGCTAAAGATTTCCTTTAAAAGTTTACAGTTTTTAGCAGTTCTGTAAACTGGCAAACTCAATGCTGAATTCATTTCATTACCTCATATATTGCAGCTATGTTAAATAGAAATTCAAGTTACAGGAAAAGAAGTTTCCTGCAGGAGATAATAGAATGAAGATAGAGAACTGAACGCTGGGTATTTTTCAATTTTTGTTTTTTAGCTAGTCCAAACTTTGAGTTGGGGTAGAAGTGAGGTTTGGGGTCTTTGCACCTAGGATTACATATCTACGTTTAGTCATGTGATATTGAGACAATTTCTTAAACCCATGAGTCCCATTTTCCTCATGTTAAGTTTCAATAACTTATTGAGGTTGGTAGTGCAGGCCTGTAAGCCCAACATTCAGGAGGCTGAGAGGGGAGGCTCCTCATGCAAGAGCATCCTGGACTGCATTGTCAAGACTATTTCCAAAATACAAAACATACGATGTGCACTTGTCGCTCTATCACACAGGGATGTGATACAAATGTAGGTATCTGTACATGGTAAATTTGTATATATTCATATAACCACCACTGCAACACACCCGGAAGAAATATAGAACACTTCTAATACTACAGAAGAGATCTCCCAAGTGTGGTATTGTGAAAATACAAATAGAATTCTGTAAAGCTAAATTATAAGGTTTGTTGTTAATGGCTTGTTTCTTTGTTTTTGTCTCACACAGGCCAAGCTGGGTTTGGTTGGGTTGGGTTGGGTTGGGTTGGGTTGGGTTGGGTTGGGTTGGGTTGGGTTGGGTTCGAAGACAGGTTCTTACTATGTAGCCCTGTTTGGCCAGGCCCTTGCCTTATAGACCAGGATGGCCTTGAAATCACAGAGATCTACCTGTCTCTGCCTCCCAAGTGCTGCAATTACAGGTGCGCACCAACACACCCAGCTTCCAGACTGAATTTTAACTCATGTCAACCCTCCTGCCTTGGGTTCTTGAATTCTGAGATTATAGGCATATACCCCCATGCCCAGTTTAGAAGTTCTTTGTTGTATGACACCATGTCTGCCTGAGGATTCAGTTATGCTTTGTTTGGAAACTTTAGGACTTGGTTCAATAATATTTCTCTAAGGTGCAATCTATTATATTGAAAAAGATATTTATTATAATCTTCCTGAAACAAATGGTATCTGTGTATTTAATCATAAACACAAATTCTGTTTCCAGGGTGGGTTATAACTCATGGATTTTGTTTTGTTTTGTTTTGTTTTGTTTTTTCTGTCTTTTTGAGACAAGATCTCCCTGTAGCCCCAGCTGACCTGGAATTCCCTATATAGACCAGGCTGGCCTCAAATTCAGATCCTGCCTCTGTCTCCCAAATGTTGGGATTAAAGGCATGAGCCACGATGCCCAGCTGGTGGAGATATTTTTAATCTCTAGTTCTCTGGCTGCTGTAGAGCTGTTGGGAAAAAATAGAGATACACAGATTTTTTTTTTAATTTTCTGCATGCATATAGGTTTGGGACTTTTTAAAGTACTTGCCATTTTCTGGACAAGTCAGAGAGCAGTGGTCCTGAATAGTCAAAGGCTTATTTATACTTAGCATTAACATTACATTCTTGTGGTTTTAAATAAAAATTGAGCCTCTCTTCCTGCTTCTGCCCCCCTTCACACTTCAGGATTCTTACCGAAAACAGGTGGTAATTGATGGTGAGACGTGTTTGTTGGACATACTGGACACGGCTGGACAAGAAGAGTACAGTGCCATGAGAGACCAATACATGAGGACAGGCGAAGGCTTCCTCTGTGTATTTGCTATCAATAATAGCAAATCCTTTGCAGATATTAACCTCTACAGGTACCAGGAATATTCTTATGAAAGGACAATCTTAAGTGGGTTTTG
The DNA here is from genome assembly GCA_009823505.1 of Rhizomys pruinosus. Classification (NCBI taxonomy): domain Eukaryota; kingdom Metazoa; phylum Chordata; class Mammalia; order Rodentia; family Spalacidae; genus Rhizomys; species Rhizomys pruinosus. Next base: position 127,481 of record VZQC01014859.1, read on the forward strand.
ATGCTTTGTTAAGGAATGTAAATTTAGGGAACATACAGGTTAGCATGGTTGGGAGCAGGTGCCTTTACTACCACACACACAGCCATCTCATTGGCTTCCTATAGTGCTTTCTATTGGGGGGGTAGGGGCGAACAGATGGGCACTTTTTAGATGTATTGACATTGAGGGTCTGGGGTTAAAGGGTAGATCTTTAGGTCAGTGGTTAAGCACTTGCCTAGCATATGAGTCCCTGCTCACTCCCCATACTACCAAGGGGAAAAAAAAGAGAATCTTGTGTTACTAATGAAATTACATGCTGGAATTTTTTCTTTATCATATGCTGCTACTATAAAATTTTATATGTAAAACATGATACTGAGTAATGGGGAAAAAAATGATAGGAAGGCACGCCTTTAATCCTAGCACTTGGGAGGCAGAGGCAGGCGGATCTTTGTGAGTTCAAGGCCAGCCTGGTCTACAGAGTGAGTTCCAGGTCAGCTGGGGCTACAGGGAGACCCTGTCTCGAAAAGAAAAAAAAAAAAAAAAGAAGAAGCAAAGAGATGATTAGAACAAAGCAGGGGAACAAAGGTAGACTTTGTCCATAGAACCCTAAAGTTTCAAAAATAAATAAACTATTAAAATTCTAGTATGACAGTTCTTACTTATTTATGGATCTTTTGGGGACATGGTCTCCCTGTAGCTCCAGCTGGTCTGGATTTGATAATAAGACCAGGCTGGCCTCATTCTCAGAGATCACTTGCCTCTGCTAGGATTAAAGTTGTATGCCACCACACCCAGCTTCATTTTTGTCTTTGAGACAGAGTAAGTGTTGGTATATAGCTGGAGATAGCCTTGAACTTGGCAACCCTTTTACCCCAGTCACCTGAGTGTTAGAATCACAGACGTGTGCCAGTGTCCAACAAACATTCATGCTTTACAGAGTCATAAAAAGTTCAAAAAGTGGCTTGTTGGGTTTTTCCGAATTGCAATTTTTAGGCTCTGTCAAAATTGAAACCTGGCTCCATCATTAATTAACCTTTGTAACTTTGAGACAAAGCACTATATCTGTGTCTCAGTTTCCTCATTTATTATGAGATAAGAATACCTCTCTTGTGCCTGGTGTGGTTGCACATGCCTTTAATTCCACCACTTGGGAGGCAGAGGCAAGTAGATCTCTCTGAGTTCAAGGCCAGCCTGGTCTACATAGTGAGTTCCTGTAGCCAGGGCTACAGGAAGACCCTGTCTCAAAAAGACCAAAAAACAAAAAAGAATACCTCCCTACCTTCCTCATGGAATTGCCAAGAGTAAACAAATTAATAAATATGTGACTCATACCTGTGGTATGTAAAGTTTATGTGTGCCTACAGCCTCAGTCCCCTGTTTTCCATTGATAGAACAAAGACTTCTTTCAGAAGCAAACTAGACCAAAACTGAGTTCAATGTTTTCTTCTAAACTAACTTCCTATTTTCTTTCTTCCTGAAATAATTGTCAGTTCATTTAGCCCTCTTTTTCTCAAGGTTCTGTATTAGATTCAACTAATGCTGGGGGGTGGGGGGTGGAATTCATTACATTCAGACTCAGCACTCTACCACTGAGCTATAGCCTGGGTCTTATTTCCTAAGCAGTATATGTAAGTATATGCAGATACACCTTTAAAGATGAGATGAACATTGGGTTTTGGTGTTGTTGTGGGGGGCAGGGGGTTAGAGCCAATTACCCACGGATCCCAAGGGATGACTGTGCTCAACACTTGATAATCATCTAATAAATATTTGTTGAACATTTACAAGTCATTTTTCTTCTTCCTTATAAGGCATTATTCATTTTTCTATCTATGCCTTACCCTAGACCAAGGAGTTACTTAAAACATCTTGTTAAAAGTGCCTATATTAGAGCTAACCAGATTGCTTAGTAAGGACACTTGCCACCAAGCTTGCTGACCTCTAGGACCCACATGATAAAAAGAACTGACTCCCTCAAGTTGTCCTCTCAACTTTCATTTGCGCTATGGTGTGTACTCCTTCCCCAAATAAATGTAAAAACAACAACAACAATTTTTAGGCAGGCATGGAATATGCTTTTAATCTGAGTACTCAGGAGGCAGATATCTGGGAGTTCAAGGCCAGCGTGGTCTACATAGTGAGTTTTAGGACAGCTGGGGCCAACAGGGAGACCCTGTCTCAAAAAAAAAAAAAAGAGGAAAAGGTTAAAGAGAAAAGTTAGGAACTTATTCTGTAATCACATGAAACCCAAATGACCTTCAACGGTCACACTACAAAAGTAATAGGTGTTGTGGAAAGTAGCCAACTGTCCTAGTGTGTTTATGCTGAAAACAAATCAATTGCTCAGAAGGAGATTGGGTCTGATCCTCACAGAGCTGTAATGTAAAGAACAGTGATGGAGATACCGTGACAACAACCTGCTCCAGGTGTGTTATAGACTGGTTACAATATCCTTCAACAGAGGCTACCTGCACTGGGTACAGTGGTGCTTCAAAGCCGGGGCAAGAAGATTGAAAGTTTGAGGCCACCCTCATCTGTCTAGTAAGTTTACTGGCAGCCTAGCAAAATCCCCACTTGAAAAATAAACACACATCAGAACACAGTTCTGCAACTAGCCAGTAGAATGCAGTAGAGGTACGTGACTGAAATCCATGGGCACAGTCTAGAACAGTGCTGTCCACTGTGGTAGTTGTGACCAAATGTGATGATTTATTGTATTTATTTTTGTGTCTTTTTGAAACAGGGTCTCCCCGTGGCCCCAGCTGGCCTTGAGATCACAGAGATCTGCCTGCCTCTGCCTCCTGAGTGCTGGGATTAAATATTTAACATCATTTCCTTTCCACAGTAGCTGTTAACAAAGTACCCAGTAGCTGACTAGTGACTGCAATGTTGGACACCAGCTTCTGTTACTACAGAAAGTTCTTTTGAACGGTGTTAGTCAAGAGAATCCAGAGCAATCTTCTAAACTGTTCTGGGTGGTATATCTGACATGTCACTGAAAAGAAAGCTCTCTTCTGTAGTTCCAGTTCTGTGTGCACACGTGCACACATGTGCACACACACCCTTATTAGGAGCAATTCAGTGGTTAAGAGCACCAGAGGACCTAGGTTTGCTTTCCAGCATGCACATGATGGGTAACAAGTGTTCTGTAACTCCAGTCCAGGGAATCCTACACCCTCTTCTGAGCAAGTTACTTACATGCGAGCAAAATACACAAAAATTAATCAAAATTTTTAGACAATTCTTAGTGTTTTCTTGATGTTACATATTTTAGGTTTTCAGCTATAATTTTGTTTGAAGACAATATTAGAGCACCACCCACCTTCAAAAGTGAATAGATTATCTTCCATTAAATACAAAGGGGGTTTCAAAATATTGTTTTGGGGGCTAGAGAGAGAGGTCATTGGGTAAAGGTTCCTGCTGCCAAGCCTGAGGACCCTGAGTTCTATCCCAGGACATGTGGAAAGAGAGAACTGTGACCTCCACATGAATGTCACTGCACTCATAATGCGTGAAATAAGATGTAATTTAATCTCAGCACTTGGGAGGCAGAGGCAGGCAGATCTTTGTGACTTTAAGGCCAGCCTGGTCTACATAGTGAGCTCCAAGCCAGCTGGGATTAGAGAGACCCTGCCTCGAAAAGCCCCCCCAAAAATGTAATTTAAATTCTTATGTCTATGAGTATTCTATGAGTGTTTTGCCTACATGTATATAAGGATACCCATGCATGCAGTGAAGGCCAAAAGGGAGCATTGGAATCCATAGAACTGTAGGTTCTGATGGTTGTTAGCTGCCATATGAGCGCTAGGAACTGAATCTGGGTCCTCTGTGAAAGCAGCCAGTTCTGTTAACTGCTGAACAGTCTCTCCAGCCCCCTATTTATTTATTTATTTATTTATTTATTTATTTATTTACTTACTTACTATGTATTATTCACTATATAGCCCTGACTGGCTTGCAGTTCACTTTGTAGACCAGGCTGGCCTCTGCTTCCTGAGTGCTGAGATGAAAAGCATGTGTCACTATACCTGCTTTAAAAATTTCTAACTCACTTAGAAGCAGTAAATTTTACTTTTCCAAAACCTAAAGTACCATTTCTAGTTTTGAATAATACCCTATGCCATGCTCTTTGGAGAATCCAGGAGCCTAAGATGTATCAGGATAGAAGACTCATCTTTCTAGGAGGTGAACTGGTACATAACAACTGCCTCCTTATGGCTGCTGTATCAGATCTAAACCAGTATCTTTACTGTACAGGGTCTATAGTTCTTTTTTTTTTTTATGTAAGAGAAATATTGGTCTATAGTTCTTAAAGTGCTTAGAAAGTATAGACTCAGCCGGGCGTGGTGGCGCACGCCTTTAATCCTAGCACTTGGGAGGCAGAGGCAGGCAGATCTTTGTGAGTTCAAGGGCAGCCTGGTCTACAGAGTGAGTTCCAGGACAGGTGGGACTACAGGGAGACCCTGTCTCGAAAAGACCAAAAAAAAAAAAAAAAAAAAGTATAGACTCAAGTGCCAGGCATGGTGGTGTACACCTTTAATCCCAGCATTCAGTAGACAGAGGCAGGTAGATCTCTGTGAGTTCAAGGCCAGCCTGGTCTACAGAGTGAGCTCCAGACCAGCTGAGACTAAAGGGAGACCCAGACTCAAAAAAATTCCCCCCAAAAAACAAAAACCAGAAAGTGTAGACTCAGTAGAAGATACTAAAGTTTGCCACTTTCTCTTACCCTACCAATTTATTTCTTGTTTTTCATATGACTTGATAACATATTGCCTGTTTTAGGGAGCAGATTAAGCGAGTGAAAGACTCTGATGATGTACCTATGGTGCTAGTAGGAAACAAATGTGATTTGCCAACACGGACAGTTGACACAAAGCAAGCCCATGAACTGGCCAAGAGTTATGGGATTCCATTCATTGAAACCTCAGCCAAGACCAGACAGGTATGGTAGATCTTTAAGCATCTGTGCCAGGATTTGTTTAAGGTGGAGAGGTTTGATCAAATATGGTACAGATATGGTCAGTATTCTTTGTAATGGATTTCGGGGGGGGGATATATATATATATATATATAAAATCTTTGTTCCCCCAAATGAACTTAAAACTGTTCCAGTATGGCATTTTATTCTTGCAGGCACAGATCTTTCTAGTGAAGAGCCCAGATCAAAAACAGCATGAATCTTTTTTCCTTATCATTTCTCAATGATTGACCCTCATCTATGGAACCCTCAGATTTGGTAGTTCTATTCTGTGTTCTTTGGACAGAATCCTTTTTTCTTTTCTGAAATGTATTATAAAATATGCCATCTGCCTATCAGCCTATTAAGGTGATTGCCTGGGAATGCTAATGTTAGGGTCCTAATTCACCCTATTTTATCAGTTTTAGTATTTAGTATTTGGACTAGTCAATCTAAACAAAGAAATATAAGTGAGAGTTTAGAGACTAGATTGTGTCCATTATTTTCTTTCTTTTATTCTTTCTCTCTAATAGGGTGTAGAAGATGCCTTTTACACGCTGGTGAGGGAGATACGCCAGTACCGAATGAAAAAGCTCAACAGCAGTGATGACGGCACTCAAGGTTGTATGGGCTTGCCCTGTGTGGTGATGTAATAAGGTGAGCATGTGTTCTCTGACATCATTCTATTAATTTTTATTTATTTCTGGATGTGTATGAATGTACTGTCTGCATGCAAGTCTGTGCACCCGTGTCGTGCAATGCCGCGGAGGTCAGAAGAGGGTGTCGGATTCCCCTGGAACTGGAGTTCTCCTGGAATTGGAGTTTCAGACAGTTCTCGGCCGCCATGTGGGTGCTGGGGATCGAACCCGGGTCCTCTGTAAGAGCGGTCGGCGCTCCTACCCGCTAGGCCATCTCTCCAGCCCCAATCATTCTAAATCTTATTCAGCATCAGGCAGTTTGAAAGAGTGTTAGATCTGTTGTCTCTTTCACAATTTAACTGAGAAGAAATGGCTCAGTAGTTAAGTGCAGTTACTGCTCCTCTAGTGGACCCAAGTTTGATTCCCAGCACCCACATCAGGTAGCTCACAACCACCTGTAACTAGATCCAAGGGATCTGATACTGTCTTCAGGCATTCATGGACACTGTTCTGGACAGCTGCAGTTGTCAACTTGACACACCTGGGTGGAGGGAGCTTCAATTTAGGAACTCCCTCTATTGGATTGGCCTGTGGCATTTTCTTGATTTTTAATTAATGTTGGAGTGCTCAACCCACTGTGAGCAGTGCTACCACTGGGGAGGTGGTTCTGTGTTGTATAAAAAAAAAAGGGCTGAGCTCCAGTCAGAGGAGAAAGCCAGTAAGCACCATTCCTCCATGGTCTGCATTTTGTTTCCTGGCCTGAGTTCCTGCCTTGGTTTCCCTCCATGATGAACCATAAGCTGTGAGCAAATAAACCCTTTCCTCTCCAAATTGGTTTTGGTTCACATTTTCATCAAATGAAAGCAGACCAGGACAGATACCCATATATATGTGGCATACACACACAGAGTTTTGTTTTGTTTTATCTTTACAAAAATAATAAAACATTTGGGGTTTTTTGTTTTTTGTCTTTTTGAGACAGGGTTTCCCTGTAGCCCTAGCTGTTCTGGAGCTCACTCTGTAGACCAGTGTGGCTTTGAACTCACAAAGATCTGCCTGCCTCTGCCTCCCGAGTGCTAGGATTTTTAAAAAAATTTTTTTTTTATTAATTTTATTTATTTCTTTATGTGTATGAATGTACTGTCTGCATGCAAGTTTGTGCACCCGTGTCGTGCAATGCCGCGGAGGTCAGAAGACGGTCTCGGATTCCCCTGGAACTGGAGTTCTCCTGGAATTGGAGTTTCAGACAGTTCTCGGCCGCCATGTGGGTGCTGGGTATCGAACCCGGGTCCTCTGTAAGAGCGGTCGGCGCTCTTAACCGCTAGGCTATCTCTCCAGCCCCCCGAGTGCTAGGATTAAAGGCGTGCGTCGCCACACTCGGCATCATTCTGATTTTTCTGACAGACATCTCTTTAGGGTATTAGGAATTTGAGATCTACATATACCATGTTTGTGAAATAGATTACGAGTTTGAAGATTCACAAGGTAGAAAGTAAATAACATGCATGATTTGTGTTCTTTTCTTATAGATACTTTGAAAGTTCTGTCATCAGAAAAGAGCCACTTGGAAGGTAGGTCAGGAGTAGGCATTTATCTGCTTCCTACTCAGTTCCCTCCACCTAATTCTCATAGACTTCATCTTTGTTTCAGCTGCACTGACACCTGGTTCTGACTTCCCTGGAGGAGAAGTGTCCCCTCTGCTTTTCACCCAGACGAGTGCCTGCGCCTTGTCCAGCTCCCATGATGAGCATGGCCCTCTCTGCTTGAGAACTCAGAATGACTACCTCCTCGCTTGGTTGTCTGACCAGAGAAATGCACCTCTTGTTACTCCCCAGTAGCTCTCTGACCTGGGTTCTCCCCCCTAGAAACAAACACACCTCTGCCAGCCAGGTCCTTTGCCTAAAAAGCAATTTACACTCTGATGCAGAGAACTAAACATGAAATTCTGTTGAAAAACAGTTTAAGCTCTCAAGTAGCAACCGCTGGTGAATTTTCTTTTTTTTCCCCCCTTCTGTTGAGCTTGGACCTGTGTTAGTTTTTGGAGAAATGTCATAATTACTGTTTTGCCGAGAATATAATTAATGTTGCTGATTGGTTTGTTTGTAATGTGACCAGCTGCATTCTGTATACTGGCATCTGCTCTGTATTCATAAATACAAAAATGAACGCTGACTTTGAGTCTATCCTAGTCACATCTTGCATGAAATTAATCCACCTTTCATAACAAAGTGCCTTTTTCCTAGAAGTGGTTTGTAGGCTTCCTTTACAGTAAGTGAAATAGATGTTTCAAAAACATTATATTTGAAGCTGCACATGGTGCCCCACGCCTTTAATCCCAGAATTCGGGAGGCAGAGGCAGGCAGATCTTTGTGGGATCGAGGCCAGCCTGATCTACATAGTGAATTCCAGGCCAGCTGGACCACAGGGAGGCCCTGTCTCAAAAAAAAAAAAAAAAAAAGGAAAATCAACCTATTAAATATGAAAGTGACTATGACCATCTACTTTTGACAGAAAGATATCTACCTAAGAGCAGATGCCATATTGTATGCATAAGATAGTTTTCCATAGGCCTGTTTTGGGGTTCTTCCAGGAGAAAGATGGAACTGGAAACAATTATGAGCAATTTCATTTTTTAATCTCTTTTTTTGTAGATTACTGTCTATAAATGTTTTTGATTTCTTCTAGCTTATTGATAACCTAATACTCAATGAACTTCCATTTATAATCAAATATGGGTCATACCAGAAAGTTCTACATTTTCAATTATTCAAATATAAGAATTGGCGTGGTAGTATTACTTTATAGCTGTCAGTGATTTATAAAACCTCAAATATAGTCTTATTAGCAGAAAAGTCGTATTTCTGCTGTGTAGGTTTTTTTTCATGGCATAAGTAGTTGCCCTCTGCCCCTTTCTGACCAACCCTCTGTCCCTCATACTGCAGCAATGAGGGGCTTGAACAGTTACTTAATGTAAGTAAACCATGGTGCTAGTGGACCAGGGACATGGTTTCAAAACTTGAACAAGTCAGCCCGCATCACGGAAAGAAAAATTCTTCCACAGTTGCTCATTGCACATGGCTCCTGCCAGTGGTTTGCCCAGTGCCTGCTGTTAGCGCTACAAGGAAAGAAGTTAGTTAGCAGGATCCTGTACCAGGACTGGAAATGCTTGGTGTGCCATGGAAGGTCAGCTTAGAAGTCTTCCTAAGTTTTTAGATCCACATTTTTAGCTACATAGGAATGAAAACCAGTTATATTCATTCTCATACACGCGCGCACACACACTCATGCGATCTTTATAAGTTTTTTTGAGGTATTTAAAACATTTTGATAAGTTAGTCTGCATGTCAAATAACACAAGCTGATGAGTTTGTTCAAATCAAGAAGTATCCTTTGCTATTTGAGAAAAAGAATGGAAAATGTCATTAACTGTTAGGATTTGGAGGCTTGGCATTTCCATTTGAACATAATACCCTGGTAATTCACTAGTAGGTTTTGTCTGGGTTTTGTGGTAGTGCTTAGGATATAACTCAGCTAAGTAATTCTAATTAAAAAGTAAAGCTGATGCCAGGCGTGGTGGCACAAGCCTTTAATCACAGTACTCAGGAGGCAGAGGCAGGTGGATCTCTGAGTTCAAGGCCAGCCTGGTCTATATAGCGAGCTCCAGGCCAGCTGGGACTAAAAGGAGACCCTGGCTCAAAAAGACAAATAAGTAAAGCTGGATAACTTAAGACCACATTACCTTGAAATTAATTGTGAAGCTAGAAGAAGCACACACTGGCTGGGGTAGAGTAAGGGTTATGCTCCATGGTGCTAGTGCTAGGGTCATTTTTAGGGTTCTCATCCCTAACCGGAAACTGCTGCTTGTGTCTTCTTTTAGAGCATTGTTTTGTCATCCTGTGGCTGGGGAGGCCCTGATCTTTGTTACTGTGTCTATGTGACTCGTGATGCGTCTCTCAAACTCTGTTAAACTTGTCTAATTAGGGAGAAAGTTACTCTTCTTGGGTTCTAATGATCTTGCTTGTCCCTTGTATATGTGTGTGTCTATAGTCCTCAAGTATGTTCTAAGCACAGAAGTATACAAATGGGGCCAAAACTGAGGCTTCAGATGCTCTTAGTAGCTTAAGTTACACATGGTTTTTGTCATAAGAGTGACAAGCTCAAAAGCTGAGTAAGTTTAGTTAGTATGATATAGAAGTAGTTTTTAAAATATGTGGTTGCTAAAAATATTCTAGTTTACCTCAAAATCTCAAAATTGCTTTTCCCAATTTTAAGTGCCTGGCCAACTCCCCTAAATTTACATACTCACTCCTGTTGGTTATTTTAAGCTTTTTTACACATTAGAAAGTGTGGAAAATAAGGTATTCTGTCTAAAAGCTGCCATACTTACCTGTATAAATCTGTCAAATGCTGTCTCTGCTCCAGTAACAGAATATAATTTGCAAACTTGGAAGTGCAGTGGTCTATTTACTAGTTAGGGGTGTGATAATGTAAAGTGACTCTCAAGTCTGTTTTAGCCAGCCACCTGTATAATCTTTCCATCATCCTTTAAACTGCTGTGAACTTTTCGTTTTGACTTGAAAGTAAAGATAAACAAAAACTATAGTTTTTTTTTTTTTTCCCATTCCAGAATTTGTGAGCTTAGGCCTATTTTCCTTTATATTTAGTCATAAATTCTGAAGCTGGCAGCTACAACCAAAAAGCAAAAAATGGTGCATTCTGCCTTTTATAATTCTTTCTGCTGGTTATGAGAAGCAAAGTTAATTAGGGAAAATGCTTTATCTGGAAGTTTCCTGTAAAAAAGAGACTAATTCTTGGATATTAGTTTTCATCTTTGCTGTTTCTTTAAGCAGTCTTATCTGCCACAAAAATATTTTTTTTTAATTAGAATTGTTTTAAAAGTGTTCTCATAAGATTAGTTGTAGATGTTTTTCAAAATACAGCTGAATCTGAAAGTGTGAGTATTGATTGAAACACTGTTTCTACCTGGAGGGAAGGGAAGGTGGAAGTTGTATGACTTTTGTATTTCTGTGCCATCAAATATAGGTCAAAATAGCAACTGTGCAATCCTGCTGTTTAATTAAGAACTATTGGCCTCCTTGGCCCTAAATGAAGGGGCTGATGTTTTAAGTTTATTATTTTATTGTAAACTAGTCCACCCTAATTTTTAAAAATTTGGTTGAATGTTTTTCTTGTTAAATAATTTTTTTTAAATAAAAACTGGAAGTTCTTTGCTTAGTCATATTCTTCCCACTGGTGTGCCTTTATAGAAATTGTATATTGATTTCAAACTTTGAGATTTGCCATTTGGACAGTGTTGGGAGAACCAGGTTCCTCATTTCAATACAACACAGTAATCGTAATCCCTCCCCATTCCTGCACTGAGGTTTCTCTTTCTGTGATTTTTATTACCCCAAGGCCCAAGAATATTAAATGAAACATTCCGGAGATCAAAGTCCCTGAGTTTTCAGCTGCACTCCTTCACCAGGAGCATGATGAAGTTTCAAACACACTGCTGCACCCTACCAGAACAAGTCTTCTCTCTGGGTGGCATGTCTACCTTCATTAGGAGCCCGTTCTTGTTATCACATCTGTGGCACTATCACAACACCAGTTTATAGCGTAGACTATATGTGTGTATGTAAAGGAAGAAACAGTATATACAGGGTAAAATAAAGAGCTTGTAGTACTACCTGCAGTTTCATGCATCTAGTGGGTGTCTCAGCATATTTCCTGCATGGACAAGTGGGTTCCACTGTATAAAATGTCAAGGCTTGCTCTAAACTGTTGTTGCTGAGGAATGACTCAAAGCTGTTTGTCAAATCCTCATACACTAATGTGAAGCACTACAACTATTGTTGGTCCAGGTGAACTAGTATACATAATAGTCCCAGCATTGGGGAGGTAGAGGCAAAGGATCAGAAGTTGAAGGCTAACCTCAACTACATAGTCATCAAAGCCATCCAGGGCTGCATGAGACTCTGTCAAAAAACAAACTGCAAGCCAGGCGTGGTGGCGCACGCCTTTAACCAGCACTCAAGAGCAGAGGCAGGTGAATTTCTGAGTGTTCAAGGCCAGCCTGGTCTACATAGTTCTGGGATAGCTGGGGCTACAGGGAGACCTTGTCTCAATTTTTTTTTCTTTTTGAGACAGGCTCTCTCTCTCTCTCTCTCTCTCTTTGTCTCAGACAAATTTTAAAAAGGTATAGTTGGAAATGTCCTGGGTTTTGTTCAGTTTTGTTTTACTTATCAAGCAATCTTGGTGATTGGAAAGTGTTGGTATAGGAGCAAAGAAAACAAGTTCCAACTATAATTTTCTATGGCCCAATTTGCAAAACAGGGAAGTTGTAACAGGTTTCTCAGCCTTAAGGAAATAAAATAGAATGATGTTGGGACTAGAGTGATGGTTCACCGGTTAGGAGCACCCCCTGCTCTTGCAGGGGATCCAATGCCTTCTGGCCATCATGAGCACCCATATATATGTGTACAAATGAAAGAATGATGTCAAAGGACTGGAGAGATAGTTCAAGAGATGAGTACTAGCTGCTCAGAGGACCCAGATTCAATTGCCACCACCCACTTGGTAGCTAATATCTGTTCCTAACTCCAGTTCCAGGGGAAACAATGCCCTCTTCTGGCCTCCATGTGCATTGCACACAGAGGTATACTTACATACATGCAGGCAAAACATGCATACAAATAAAAATTCTTTATCTTAAAGGGGGGGGCTGGAGATATGGCTCAGCATTTGGGAGCACTGGCTTCCAGAGGACCCAGGTTTGATTCCCAGCACCCACATGCCAGCTAGTTCCAGTTCCAGGGAATCCAGTGCCCTCTACTGACTGCTGCTGACATTGCATGACACAAGTACACTTACATACATGCAGGCATTGTACTCATACACATAAAATAAAAATGCATTTTTAAAAAAAAAGGAATGGTGGGGTGTGATAGCACACACCTTTAATTTCAGCACTTGGGAGGCAGAAGCAGGTGGATCTCTGTGAGTTCAAGGCCAGCCTGGTCTACATAATTCCAGGACAGCTAGGGCTACAGGGAAACCCTGCCCCCCTCCCCCCCCAAAAAAGAAGAATGATTTCGACTCCATGTAATGTAATACTCCATGATGTAATACTATGACAATGGGGAACTTGATTTATTCTGCCAAGATCTTACCAAGGTTTTTTGTTTGTTTTACAGAAAAGGAGATAGGAAAGAGGTCACTAATACTTGGCTGAATTGAGGTGAAAAGCTGCCATAGTGGTGCATACCTGTAATCCCAGTATTTGAGAGGTGAAGCAGAAGGATCGGGAGTTCAAGCATAACCTCAACTATATAGCAGGTTCGGGAACAGCCTGTACAACATGAGTCCATCCCTCAAAAAAAGAAAAAGGCTTGAGAAAAGAAAAAATTAAGTGACAAATACTGCTTTCTAAATAAGACTGCTTAGAGTAGAGTGCAGTGAAAGACTGGCAGTGAGATCACCTGAAGAGGCTTCTGCGGGCTGAGGGGATCTCTGCTCTCTGTGTGTTTGGATTTCACATTTCATCACAGGCAGTATTAAAGGTCGCTGAAAGGCCAACTTCATTGCATGAGTTATTTGATACCCATAAATAAATACATGAGAAGGAGCCAGGAGGTCTTGTTGTGATCATTTTGCAAAACTGCCCAAGAAGGCTTTGTAATGCTTTGAAAATAACAGGGCAATGACACGTGGCCCTTTACCTTAGAAAAAGAAAACAAGCCGTAGGGATGTAGGAAATGCAGTTTAATACTAGTGCCAATGTGAGCTGAAATAGCTCAGCTTTATGAACAAGCCAGTCTAATGAGTCTATGACTCTCACTTGGCCCCAAGACTCTCTATCACACAAATTACCTCACATTCCAAAATAATTTTCTTAAATACTCATGGAGGGGGTAGAAGCTGGTTAATTTTCAACCCAAATGACTGAATTGAGTCTTTCCTTAACAAGTATAAATTCCAATTACCATCAACTTGTCAGAACCATTGTGGTGGTTTGAATGAGTGTCCCCCATAGGCTTTAAGTAATCAGACATTTTGTCTCCAGTTGGTGGCACTGTTCTTGGAGGTCTTAGAAGGTGTGGCCATGCTAGAGGAAGTACATTACTGGGGGCAGGCTTAGTGAGTTTAACAAACCTTGAAGTCTCCAGTCGCTCTCTCTGCTTCCTGTGCTCATTGCAAGATGTGACCCTCAGCTTGCTGCTCCAGCCCTGGCCACCATGTTTCCCGCCACAATGGACTCTGATTCCCTGGAACCATCATTCGTAAGCTCAAATAAACTCTTCCTTTTATAAGTTCCTTTAGTCATGGTGTTTTATCACAGCAACAGAAAAGTGACTAATACAACCATCTAAAGTAAAAATGAAGGTACTGCCTGCAGTATTGGGGATCGAAGTGATTCTTTTTTTTTTTTTTTTTTTTTTTGGCTTTGAGTAGCTTGAGGCTAGCATTCAAATCAGATCTTCCAGCTCCAGAGTGTTTTAAAATTATTTTTGTACAATATACATTTTTATTGATTTTTTTGTATTTCATATAATACATCATGATCACATTTAGGCTTCTTCCCCTATTGGCACCCAGCCTATAGCCTTTCCACCAGATTTCATGCATTCTGTCATCTCCAATGTGACACATCTACAATGGAGCTTCTATATCTGAGGCTCACAGAACATAGTGGAACAGGGGGTAGAAAGAATATCAATGCATCTCTCAACTCTTACCAGTGAAACCTCCTCATGGAACAGAGGGGGATTACTACAGAAAGCCACAGCTGCCCAAAATGTAGAGACTAAGAGACTGCAGAGTGGATGTTCCTGGATAGGACTCCTATATTAAACTTCTGCCATGCAGGGCTAAGAGACCATGGCAGAAGAGGGGTCAGAAAGACTTTAAGAGCCGTGGGCAGTGGATGGCCCCAAAGAGAGAGTTTTCCAGACAGCTGGGATTGCTCGTGTGAATTCACTGCAACTGTGACCACATGCATGAAATCCATGCAAATTCAGACCAGATAAAAACCCAGTATAGAACTGGGAAATGGGCAGAAGTTTCGGTCTTAGCCAAGGATCTTAACTGTGTGAGGGAAAGTTGGTCTTCTTTAAGGGGGTGACACTAGATGGGCTGATGAGGCTCCATTACATGAACTTATACAAAGGGACATTTGGGGACACAAACTTGACTCCATAAGGCCTTAACGTATGACAGAATGCTCCAGAGCTTTTAGACTTCAAGCCCATTGTAACAAGATTCTCTTAGCCATCACAGACTCTCCCACTATGACTGAGCCAAGAATAATCAGACCTTTCCTTGAATGAACTCTTAATGATAGTTCCTGGCTAGCGCTGGGGAATGCGGTTAAATTGTCAGTGTTATATAGTGATTTCCTTAGAGATGAAATATTGCATACCATAGAGAAATCATTAAGCTCAGAAAGTAAACAACTCAGTAGCTTCTGGAACTCCCTGAAGCTGACCAAAATTCATTAGGCGCCTCTCTCCCCAGACTTACGTAAGCAGTGAGAGTGTCTGAGAGACACACTCAGGCTCAGACCAAATGAGCTACCCAGAAATGCCGCTCTCCAACCTGTCGAGCTGCCTGCAGGTTGTGCAGTGTCCTGGAAGTTCAGAGCTTTTGTGAGCTTCCTCCATGCTGGGGGGATGCAGCTGTCTGTGAGTAGTCTCTGCTCCTGTCAGTAACCCCTCACCCACACTCTTGCCTTGTGTCTTTTTCTGAGTCTTTTTAAAGTTTTTCAAAGCAGAGGATTGTTGTTTTGGGGAGAACTTTGTGGAGAGCGGGCGTTGGCCAAAATGGCGCTTTGGACCCTGGCCAGGTCTTATCGCCTGATTGTGGCCTGACTGCCCAGCTCATTCCCCAGCCAATAAGAGAACGCCAAACCTGAACCCTCATTAGCATGTCCGCTGACTTCTGTATATTGTGCATACAGCTTACAGACCAATGAGAGACCGCCACGGCGCTTGCACCCTTGCAGGAGGCGGGGTTGAGAGAGGGGATATGAGTAGGGGACACTGGAAGGAGAGAGAGAGTTGGTGTATGAGTTGCCTGAATAAACTGCGTCTGGAAGAACAAGAGTTTGTTCTCTCCTTTTTCTTGCCGGCCGGGAACAGAGAGCGACGAGGAGAGCGACAGAACTTTACTGTTTCAGTTGGTTCTTTGTCCCAGTTCTTTTGTTGCTGTTGTTCCCTCCAATTTGTATTGCTCTGTCATATGCATATATATGTCACACCTATACTAAAATCATGCCATCTGTGCTGTATGACAATCTGCTTTTTCCATTCTCCATACAATCTTCCTGAGCCTTCATCCTTGTTTTTTGTTTTTTCATTTTTGGTTTTGGTCTTTTTGAGACAAGGTCTCCGTGTAGCCCCAGCTGGCCTGGAACTCACTATGTAGACCAGGCTGGCCTGGAACTCACCCAGAGTGATTCTCTCTAAAGATAAAGGCAGCTCCATGCCTCTCATGGGCAGATGTGGATGGAAGCAGGCAATTGTCAATTATAGGGTTTATTTTTTTATTTGCTTTGGTTTTCTGTTTTTTTGAGATAGTGTCTCCCTGTAGTACCAGCTGCCCTGAAACTTGCTATGTAGACCAGGCTGGCCCCTTCAAAGAATCTGTCTGCTTCTGCTTCCCAAGTTCAGGGACTAAGGGCATGGACCACCATACTAGGACAATTAGAACTTAAAGGCAGGAGCCTAAATTCTTCCCCAATTTAGGAAAAGCAGTCTTTCAGATTGGATGCTGTCAGTGTGATAAAATTGGTATTACTGATACTTTATGTAGGAGGAGCTCTATATCATGAATTATGTATGATATATAACTCCAAAAGAAAAAGCTTTTGCATCCCCCCCCACCCCACACACACACACACACTGCCCCAGTCTTTTTGAGACAGGGTCTCCCTGCAGCTCCAGTTGTCCTGGAACTCCCTCTGTAGACTAGGCTGGCCTTGAACTCACAGAGATCCACCTGCCTCTTTCTCCCAAGGGCTGGAATTAAAGGCGGGCGCCACCACACCTGGCCTATTTTTTTCATTTTTATGTGTATGAGTGTAATGCCTGGATGTGTGTAAGTGCACTCCTGCAGAGGTCAGAAGAAGGTGTTGGATCACCTGGAACTGGAGTTACTGATGGTTCTCAGCCGCAATGTGGGTGCTGGGAATCTAACCTGGGTCCTCTGCAAGAGCAGCCAGTGCTCTTAACCACTGGGTCATCTCTCCAGCCTCAACTTTCACATTATTTTAAACATCTTGATAAATAAATCAATTCTGCACATTCAAGACTGAGTTCAACACACTTAAAAACAACAACAGTAATATATAAAGTTTAAAGATAACTTGAAGAATAGGTCAGGCGATCTTGTAAGTTTATCCTTGTTTTGTCTGTAAAATTTGAGGAGTTTGACATTTAATATTCAAGTTCAAAATGAAACCCTAGCATAGCATAGGAACTGAAATTAGCAAAGCCTTGTTCCTTTCAGAGAACAGTATTTGGCCCTGCTGGGAGGCACAGGGACAGCCCTAACAAAATATGTGGGTGACACTGGTTGAACACTTTGCCTTCAGCAACTCTTGTTAAAAACACCTGCTTCAGCCTCTGCACTATGCTGCTCTGGGCACCTGGCAGTGAGCCAGGTAGACACCAGTGCCTTGTTAATCTTAGATTCTATTGGGGATAAATCTCCAAAATAAATTTCTTCATTGCAGTTTGGTAACTATTTCAGAGGCAAAGAGTACAACAAGCTCAGCCTCTGGTTCCTGCTTCTCACGCAGTCCCCTTCTTCCTTGAGTTTCCCAAGGACATTCAGGACTATCCACAATGTAGCAAACATGGTCTCACCTTATTGCCAGTTTTCTTTCTTTTTGTTTTTTGTTTGTTTTGTTTTGTTTTGTTTTCAGGGCAGGGTCTCACTGTATAGCCTTGGCGAGCCTGAAACTCACCATGTAGATCAGACTGACCTCAAACTCACAGAGATCTGCCTGCCTCTGCTTCCTGGGTGCTCAGATTAAAGGTGCGTGCCATCACGCCCAGCTTCATTTTGGCTTTTGGAGACAGCTGCTCTTCACCTCACGCCCTTCAGTGCCCACGGTGATGCTTGGCTCAGACAACAGCGTACCAGTGACTACTGTGGGGCTTGGGGTTATTGCTATGTTTTTTTTCCCTCGAGGATTAGTTCCCAATTTAATGGTATTGAGATTGTGAACCTTTAAGAGGCAATGCCTAGTAGAAGATAATTAGGTCATGAGGGCACCGCCTTCAGCAGGGATTGATGCCCATCCCCAGTGACTGAGTTAAATCTTGAGGAACTGG
This sequence comes from Rhizomys pruinosus, assembly GCA_009823505.1. Taxonomy (NCBI): domain Eukaryota; kingdom Metazoa; phylum Chordata; class Mammalia; order Rodentia; family Spalacidae; genus Rhizomys; species Rhizomys pruinosus. The sequence goes on from VZQC01014859.1 coordinate 145,396, forward strand.
ATTTGCTACTGAGAAGATAGGTTAAAAGTAATGCAACCCCACCAGTTTGACCCCTTTCTCACGTGATCCTGCTGCCAGTGTTGTGATGGAGCATACGGCCCTTCCCAAACTGCCCAATCATGGATTTTTCAGACTTCCAAACTATGTGGGATTCATACCTCCAAAGTTGCCTGCAGCCTCTGCTAAAGAAGCATCTCAAGTCAAAGAACTATTGAACAATAGATTGTGTGTGTGTGTGTGTGTGGTCACAGGTCTACTTGCAGGAGGCTGTTTTCTCCTTCCACCATGTCAATCCCAGGGATGGAACTCAGGCTTGGCAGCAAGTGACTAGCAGCTGGGCCATCTCACTGACTGTAAATCTTCTATTTAAAAAATACATTTGTTCCTATGGAAACACACACACACACACACATGCACACAAAAATACATTTGAGGGGCTGGAGAGATGGCCTAGCAGTTAAGAGCACCGACTGCTCTTGCAGAGGACCAGGGTTTGATCCCCAGCACCCACATGGCGGCTGAGAACCGTCTTTTTTTTTCTTTTTTTTTTTTAATTTTTTAATTTTTATTTATTTTTGTATGTGTATGAATGTACTGTCTGCATGTAGGTCTGTGCACCCATGTCGTGCAATGCCGCAGAGGTCAGAAGAGGGCATCAGATTCCCCTGGAACTGGAGTTAAAGACAGTCAGTTCTCAGCCGCCATGTGGGTGCTGGGGATCGAACCTGGGTCCTCTGCAAGAGCAGTCGGTAATCTTAACCGCTAGGCCATCTCTCCAGCCCTGAGAACCGTCTTTAACTCCAGTTCCAGGGGAATCTGAC
>VZQC01014859.1:160168-172924 GCA_009823505.1 Rhizomys pruinosus
AAAAAAAAAAAAAACATAGAAAGTGGATCTTAACGTTCTGAAAGTCTTGGAGGTTATTCATTACAAGGCTAGAGGACACCCTCTTTTCCCCATTTAAGAATGGGAAAATTTGGGTTGAGTTTAATCTCTGGAACTCACGTACATGGTGAAAAGAGAGAACCGACCTCTGTGAACCACACACACATACACACATACATACATACATACATACATACACACACAGACATACATACACGCAGTAAATAAAAATGAAAACAAAGGAACTCAAGGCTAATAAAAGTAGAAAAACTAACCTAAGTAGGAAAACCTTAGGTTTTTGTTGTCAAAGGCCATGCCTACAAGAAATGGGAGTCCCAACATGTGGAGAGAAGTTTCAGTGGCTCCCTTTCACTGTATAGTGACACATTATCAATTGTCAGGATTTGGAAAAAGTGAGCTTTGATATATGAGAGATGCTATCCTAAGAAAGAGAAGGCCAGAACACACACACACTTCTTAGATCTACTGATTTCTCAAGTGATCACTGGCTCTCCTTCAGAATAAGAGTTCCAAGGTGGCTGGAGAGATGGCTCAGCTGTTAAAAGTACTGGCTGCTCTTGCAGAGGACCTGGGTTCATTTCCCAACACCCTTGTGGCAGCTAACAACTATCTATAGCTCCAGTTCCAGGGGATCTGACGCCTTCTGATCTCTGTGGGCATTGCACAACATGGACACACTTACATACAAGCAGGCAAAACACTCATACACATACAATGAAATATTTTAAAAGTTCCAAGGATCAACAACCCCTTCTACAGCTTTAAAACCATTAGAAAGACCCAAGTGACCTAATGCAAAGAACTATCTTGTGTGATAACTATGAAATCAAACTTAGCCCTGCCAGAAACAAGTGCTGGTCTGCTAAAAGCCCAGTTTCATCTTTAGGACCCTTCAGACATGTGCTGTGGAAGTCTGGCCTGTGTTTGCGAGGGCAGATTTCCAAGCTATATCCACAGAACTCCACTAATGGGAGTGCAGGCCCCCAGCTCTGCCATGTGTTAGTGATCCTGGTCAGAGATCAGGGAAGGTATGAAGCCAACACAATCCTAAGCCTTGTGCCTGACACCTAGCAGAAACTCCTGGGTGACCTTTAAACAAGGGTTTGAACATTAATATGTGGAAACCTCTTTTAGAAATTGATGATGCAATGCGTAGCTTTGCTGAAAAAGTGTTTGCCTCTGAAGTCAAAGATGAGGGAGGCCGGCATGAGATTTCCCCCTTTGATGTGGATGAGATCTGTCCAATTTCCCTTCATGAGATGCAAGCACACATGTTCCACATGGAGAGTCTGTCCACGTCCATGGATGGCAGGAGGTAAGTGGTAATGAGAATATGCAGTACTTTGGTACATGAAGAAGGAGAAATAGCAAATTCTGAAACACGGGTCCCAATATCCCCTTGAAGAGCATGCCCCATGATTGATTTCACGCCTTTCCACTAGACTCCACCTCCTAGAGGCAGAACCCTTCCCCAGTAGTGCCAGAAGCTGGCAAGCCAGCCTTCAGCATGTTAGTACATGGTCTGTGGGAGAGATTTCAGATCCAACCCATAATGGAATTGTACTAAGCTGGAAATACTGGGGAGATGGAAACTCAGAGTCCAAGGGACATAAACAAGATGACACAGGTCCCATCTGCCATGGCTTGTGTTCATTGCAGTACCCAGATTGCCTATTCTACATGGACCAGATTGTCTGGGAAAAAGGTTGTCATGTTGAAGGCCTTCTAGTATGTTCCTTAAGGTCCACTGTTCTAAAGGAAGCTGTCATGTATCTTCTGTGGTTTCTTCTCCCACTGTGTTCAGAATATCCTGTTTGGGGTTTTCTTTGTTTGTTGGTGGGCAGGGAACAGAGTCTCACTGTGTAGCCCAGGCTGGCCTGGAACTTGCTATGTAGAACCTCAAACTCACAGAGATGCACTTGCCTCTGCCTCCTGAGTGCTGGGATTAAAAGCAGGGCCACCACATCTGGCCGAATATCTATTTCTCTTATTCAACTCATATTTAAATTTGGTCTCAAATAAACTGGTGAAACATCGACTATAAATGAAACTGTTAAAGAAAACCAAGCTAAGTCCCTTTTTTTTTTTTTAATTTCAAACCTAGAAAAAGGCGCTTCCAAGGACGGAAGACTGTGAATTTGTCCATTCCACAAAGTGAAACATCTTCCACTAAGCTGTCCCACATTGAAGAATTAATTTCTTCATCCCCGACCTATGAAAATGTGCCTGACTTCCAGAGGGTACAGATCACTGGTGACTACGCCTCTGGGGTGAGTTCCACTTGCCATGCAGATGTCAGAGCCTGGAAGGTGCCCAGGCAGACATTTCTAGATCTCAGCTCTTCCCCTTCTGAAGGCAGGCACTGCTCCCCTCCTTGGCTGTCCTTCCCACCTCCTTTCCTAGCCTCATCTCTGTTTCAGTACTGATAGGGAATGTCTGTTTCTGTTGTTTGTTTGAATGTGTATGAATGCATTTCCTGCACCGGTCTAAGTGCACCTGTCATGCAGTGCCATCAGAGGTTAGAAGAGGGCATTGGATTCCTCTGGAGCTCAGTTTACAGACAGTTGTTAGCTACCATGTGGGTGCTGGGAATCAAATCCTGGTCCATTGCAGGAGCAGCCAGTGCTCTTAACCACTGAGCTATCTCTCCAGCCCCTTGTTTCTGTGTTGTTTTTCTCATTCCACACAACTTCTTCTTTACCTGATTTGCTGTACATGAAGACTATGGAACAGAATTCACTGTAGAAGACCCAGGATACAGTGGACAGATTTGGATAACAAGACCAAAGAGTGGCAGGGAAGGGCAGGCTACTATTGCTGCTTGTGTCGTGAAACAGGAAAAAGGCTGGGGAAGGATCCAGAGAGATGGCTCAGTGGCTAATGGGGCTTGCTGCCATACTCGAACTTCCCTCCTAGACTCACAGGATGAAAGAAGAAAACCAACTCCCAAAGGTTGTCTACTGACCTGCACATAAGCACTGCAGCCCACACTCCAGCCACCTACAAACTCACCCCATACATCAATTAATCAATAGAAAAAATAGGAATGGAAGCCCAAAGGAGGCATAAGCTGCTCACTGCAGAAATGAACCCAAGGCAGACAGAGAATGTTAAAAAAGAAGTCAAACAAAACAGATCCAGAGAATAAGATGTAGGAGAGAAGAAAGAAGAGATTGGAAAACAGGAACCTGAGAGAGAACATTCTGATGGGGCCATTGTCTTTTGACGGCTGAAATCTCTGGTTTCATTGAAGATGCTTACATGGTAGATTGTTACTTATAATGGACTCTGGTATGTCACAGGGCTACTGAACTCATGTTACTAACAACTTAACCAGCTCTCAGGTCCCAACAGTTGGATGATTAATAAATCTCTGTTACACAGACCCGCAGTATCAGCATGATATTGGTGAAACTATGATTGAGTCATCAGTCTGTGTGCCAAATATAGCTTTAAGGCCACTCCTGAGCTCCTTCTCGTGTAACTGACCCAGGCAGCACCGGCCCTGACCATACTCCAGAGGTTCAAGATATTGAAATTCAAGCCATTCTGGTTTGTTTGTTTGTTTGTTGGTTTGTTTTTATTTTTTCCTTAGTATGCTAACATGGATGCTCAGGAAATGGCCAGGGTTTCAGATACTAAATAACTGAAATGATATGTTCAGTTGAGGTAGGTGCATGAAAAACACCGCTTGGAGAACTCAAATGAGAATGATATAAAAAACTGGAGAAAAACTCGGCATCTATGTGCTTGGTTGAAAAGAGAACAGGAGGGGCTAGAGAGATGACTTAGCGGTTGGGAGCACTGACTGCTCTTGCAGAGGACCCCGGGTTTGATTCCCAGCACCCACATGGCAGCTAAGAACCAGTCTTTAGTATTGGGCATGGTGGTGCATGCCTTAAAAAAAAAAAGGAAGAAAAAAAAAAAAAGAAAAGAGAACAGGAATAAAAGGAAAGAAGGATGAGATGTGCAGAAGCCAGGCATGACAGCAGCCAGGGAACGGCACCAGCCAGGGAACGGCAGAGGGGTCTTCTTGCTTTTGGTGGCTGAATGTGGCTAAGCTGCTGAGTGATACCCCACTTGTCTGTACTCCTTACCCATTGGTCCTTCATCTTTGCAATGAAAATACAAAAGTAAAAGGAATTAGGGAGTCCTCAGGGCTGAAGCCTCAAGGCCTTTAGAACCTGATAAGCAATTGATTCAATTTAATTGGTCCTTATGGAGCAGCTAGACACCAAATGCTAGGGCTGAGGGCCTAAAGGTAAGTACGGTCCCACATTTGCCTGATAGATCAGAGGCATACTCTGGGGCAATGGAACAAGTGGGCCTTTGGAGGCAGACCCCCAGTCCTAACACTTATGACAGATTCTTTGGCCAAGGCCAGTATCTGTCTTTCAAAACAGACTAACTGGGTGTGAGGGTGATGTGGCTTCAACAGCTGCTACCCATGGATTGCCAGGGCTGATGCAGCTGATTTGGCTGGCTAGGTTGTCCCCTTCATCCCTCACATGTGCCCCTCCCGCTGCATGTTCAGTAGAAGAGGTCAACCTTCCCTAGTCAAGGAGGAACAGTCTTTGGGCAAGGATATACCAGTTGCTGTGCTCCAAAATTTCCAAATAAGCTTTCAAAATAAACTGATTAGAGCTGGGTGTAGTGGCATACAACCTTTAATCCCAGCACTCAGGAGGCAGAGGAAGGCAGATCTCTGGGAGTTCAAGGCCAGCCTGGTCTACAAAGTGAGTTCAGGCCAGCTGGGACTGCAGGGAGACCCTGTCTCAAAAAGACAAAAAACAAAATAAACTGATTAGATCAGTTATCTGTATCTCAAACCTTTGAGAATGAGCTTATGCTGAAACCAGAAAAGTCTTCGGTAACAATGGCATTTAATGATCTGATGCTCTCTTCTGGTCTCTGAGGGCAACACACACACACACACACACACACACACACACACACACACACATTTGGGGACTGGAGAGAGAGCTCAGCAGTTAAGGGCACTGGCTGCTCTTGTAGATGACCAAAGTTTGATTCCTAGTACCCACACGCCAGCTAACAATCATTTGTAACTTCAGTTCTGTGTGATCCAACGCCCTCATCTGACCTCCGTGGGCATTGCCTGCCATGGCGCACTTACATACATGAAGGCAATACATTCATACACATAGAATAAAAACAATAAATAAAAATATTTAAAAAACACTCATGCCAGGTGTGGTGGGGCATGCCTTTAATCCTAGCACCTGGGAGGCAGAGGCAGGTGGATCTTTGTGAGTTCAAGGCCAGCCTGGTCTACATAGCGAGTTCCAGGACAGCTGGGGCTACAGGGAGATCCTGTCTCAAAAAGACCAAAAAAAAAAAAAAAACCCACTCATACCAATAAAATAAAAATAAATCTTAAAAAAAGAAGCTAAGGAATTTGAGGGCTGCTCAAGCTACATAATGGAACCCTGACTCACCAACAACAAAAACTGCCAGGTGTGGTGGCCCAGCACTGGGCAGAGGCAGGCATATCTCTGTGAGATCAAGGTCACAGCCTGGGCTTCATAATGAGTGCCAAGACAGCTAGGGCTATAGGGGAGAGTATCTCAAAAAGAACAAAGAAAAAGAAGAAGAAGAAGAAGGAGGAGGAGGAGGAGGAGGAGGAGGAGGAGGAGGAGGAGGAGGAGGAGGAGGAGGGGGAAACAACATTGTCTTTCAGTTGAGATACTATTTTCTGAAGTCTACATTTCATTTATTTACTTATTTGGGTGTTTTGTTTATTTCTTGTTCTAGTTTTCAGTTTTTGAGACAGACTCTTGCTATATATAACACTGATTGGCCTGGAACCACTCTGTAGATCAGGCTAGCTTGGAACTTTCAGTGATCCTCCAGCCACAGCCTCCCAAAGTGGTGGGATTATAGGCATGTTCCACCATATCTGGCTTCAGAAGTCTATACTTTAAGAGTCCAAATGTTACATGAAAGGAAGAAAGCATATACACGGTTAGCATGGGTTCTTTACAAAAATGAAATTTGCTGGGTATGGTGGCACACACCTTTAATCCCACCACTTGGGAAGCAGATGCAGACAGATATTTGTGAGTTCAAGGCCAGCCTGGTCTTCATAGTGAGTTCCAGGCCAGCTGGAGCTACAGGCTCAAAAAAATAAAATAAAAAGAAAGAAATTGGGCTGGAAAGATGGAGAGATGGCTCAGCAGTTAAGAGCACTAGCTGCTCTTCCAGAAGAGCCAGATTTCTATCCCAGCACCCACATGTCAACTAACGACCATCCTTAACTCCAGTTTCAGGGGGATCTGACACCCTCTTCTGGCTTCCACAGGAACTAGGTGTGCAGCACATGGTGCACCTACACACATATAGGCAAAACACTCAAACACATAAAAAAATAAATAAAATATTTTAAAAGTCTCCTTTGGGGACTAATGAGAAAAAGAACAAAGTACATTGACACATACATGAAGAAACCCACTACTTTGTATGCCTACCTAAAAATAGAATAGCCAGTCATGTTGGTGCGTGGCTTTAATCCCAGCACTTGGGAGGCAGAAGCAGTTGGATCTCTGTGAGTTCCAGGCCAGCCTGGTCTACATAGTGAGTTCCAGGCTAGCTGGGGCTGCTGGGAGATCCTGTTTCAAAAAGACAAAATAATAATAATAATAATAATAATAATAATGGTTGGAGAGATGATTCAGTGGTTAAGAGTACTGACTGCTCTTTCAGAGGACCCGGGTTCAATTCCCAGCACCCACATGGCAGCTAAGACCCGCCTTTAGTGCCAGGCGTGGTGGTGTATGCCTTTAATCCCAGCACTCAGGAGGCAGGGGCAGGTGGATCTCTGTGAGTTCCAGGCCAGCTGGGACTAAAGGGAGACCCTGTTTTAAAAATACCAATATATATATTTTTCAATCTTTTTTATTTTATTTATTATTTTTATTTTATGTGTATGTATGTATTGCCTATGTGTAATTTCACCCATGTCCTGCAATGCCCTCAGAGGTCAGAAGAGGGCATAGGATCCTCTCTAGAACTGGAGTTAAAAATGGTTGTTAGCTACCATGTGGGTGCTAGGAATAGAACCCTGGTCTGCAAGAGCAATCAGTGCTCTTAACTGCTGAACCTCAATCTTATTTTTTATATAATAAGCACCATGTAGCAAAAACCAAAATGGGGGACTTGGTGTGTGGCAATAGGGAAGTTATCTAGCATGTGCAAGGTCCTGGGTTCCAGTGTAGCACTGCAAAATTCATAAACATATTCAACAGAAAAAGTCACAGCACAAGTAAGTTATGTTAGAAATAAAACAGGTAGAAAAAATAAAATAAAATAAAATAAAACAGGTAGAAAAGCTCCAGTCTTCCTCCTGACCAGAGTCACATGGTCCCAGTCTATTAGGAACCAGCCATGTAGGTTCAGTATGGGTTATAATACACAGAGAAGCTGGGGGTACCAAAGATCAGCCTGACCACTTTTCAGGGTTTCACAGGATCAGCTCTGATAGGTTGGTGTTTTCTTGGCAGGTAACAGTTGAAGATTTTGAAGTGGTTTGTAAAGGTCTGTATCGGGCATTGTGTATCCGGGAAAAATACATGCACAAGTCATTTCAGAGGTTCCCGAAAACCCCTTCCAAGTATTTGCGGAACATTGATGGAGAAGCTTTGGTAGCAAATGAAAGCTTCTATCCGGGTAAGTAGTTCTCTCATAGGATGTTAAATATTAATTTTTTTAAGTCTTTTTGAGACAAGGTCTCCCTGTAGCCCCAGCTGTCCTGGAACTCACTCTATGGACCAGGCTGGCCTTGAACTCACAGAGATCCACCTGCCTCTGCCACCCAAGTGCTAGGATTAAAGGCGTGTGCCACCAAGCCTGGCTTAAGTATTAATTTTTAAATACATTTGGGGTGTGTGTGTGTGTGTGTGTGTGTGTGTTGGTATTTGTATAGAGGTCAGAGGATAACTTGCAGAGGATAACCTGCTCTTTCTCTCCACAGTTTGGGACCTGGGTATTGAACTCAGGTTGTCAGGCTTAGTGGCAAGCACATTTACCTGCTGAGCCATCTCATAGGCCCTAAGTATTAATTTTAACATATCTTTTTATATTATCAGTAATGCAGTCTAAACGCATCACAGTCATCATTGGCACTGTTCTCCCTGCAGACTACGTGTCAATCACTTGAGTCTGACTGTACATGTATCTTTCAACCTGTTCTCTGCATCATCTCCCAAGCCCCGACTTTGGCCTATATTTTTTCTTGCTTAGGCGATGGTGATAGTGTCCTGGTTACCCTGTGTGCTGGATAGCTTTAGTGTCAACTTGACACACCTGGGTTGAGGGAGCCTCAGCTGGGGAATGGCTCCATTGGATTGGCCTGTGGCCACATCTGTGGAGTATGTCTTGATGGTCGAGCAGTGTGGGAGGGCCCAGCCCACAATGAGTAGTGCCACCCTGGGCAGGTTGTGTACTGTATAAGAAGGCGGGCTGGGCATGAGCCAGGAGAGCAAGCCAGTGAGCAGCATTCCTCCATGGCCTGTGCTTCAGCTCCTGCCTCCAGGTTCCTGCCCTGAGTTCCTGCCTTGGGCTCCCTGAGTGATGAACTGTGACCCAGGAGATGTAAGCTGAATAAACCCTTTCCTCCCCAAGTTGGTGTCAGTCAGAGTGTTTTGTCACAGCAATGGAAGACAAACTAGAACAGAAATTGGTACCAGAAGAGTGGGGTATTGCTGTGACAGACCTGACCTTGGTGTTTTGGGGAAGGATTGTGGAGGCGTTTGGAACTTTGGGCTGGGAAGATCATTGAATGCCTAAAGATTGTTGCTGTGGAGCTTGGAGCAGTTTTGCTGAAGGAGTTGTAGAAGATGGAGGCCTGGCTTGTGAAGTTTCTAGTTTCAAAGGAGAGCAGAGATCATCAGGACTGTGTAATCTGTGGGTTCTGGTCAGCTGGGGCTGTGGAGAATCAGCTGTAAGTAACAAGAGACCAGAACCTGAAGTGAAACTTTTGTGGTACTGGGGCAATTGATGCTGGTTAGCTGGGGCTGAAAAATCAGCTGTAAGTAACAAGAGACCAGCATCACTGAGGTGAAATCTTCTGGGGAGAATATCTTCAAGGTCAGCACACAGAAGCTGTGACCCAGAAAGGGCCTGAGCCTCCATCTCGAGCCAGAAGCCGGACTTGGTAACGTGTAAGAGTCTCCTATATGGTTCCGGTGTTGAAATTTGAGGGGGTCACAGAGAGCAGCCGAGGCTTGGCACTGTGAGAGGTCAGGAAAGACCATTGGTGGAAGTGCACCTCGGTTGCTGTGAAGACCCCAGGATTGCAGGGGTCATGGAGAGAAGCTGAGGCTTTGCACCAGGAGAGGTCAGAAGAGACCATTGGTGAAGGTGCTGCCTCAGTTTCAGTAGCGACCCCAGCTTTTTGGAGATGCCGGTACCCTGGGACGACCACCAAGAGCAGCGGTAGGTGTAGAATGGAGTCGGCCTGGGCCTGCGAGATGAGTGTGCCACGGACGGCAGAGTCGGAGAGGGGGAGCTGCCGAGACCCTTTGGAGCCCAGAAGATCGTGAGTGAATCCCAGGTGTCCAGCCTTGAGCTACTTNAGAGAACTGACTCCTGAGTTGTCCTCTGACCTCCACATGTGGACCCATGGCACTTGTGCACATACATTCACACACACAGAAGTAAATAAGTGTAAAAAAAGAATAAATTTTAAAAAGGTTCATGTCCTGACCTTCCACAGAACTGTAGTTACAGAGCTTGTTTTTTACTTTCTGCCTTGTATGAAGTACAAATTTTTTTTATAAATTTTTTATTTTTTAACAACTCTAGACCTGTGCCCCCCCCATTCCGCCACCCCACCAGAGCTCATGCATTCTGCCAAACATGCCTTTCATCTCTTTCTCAGTCTTTCTCAATATTCTCCATGAGGAAGTTGACTGTTTTGAGCAGAAGTTCATCGTTTCAGTCAGTGAAGTACAAAATTTTAATAACCACATTTTAGTAGTTTACAGACTCCTCTTATGTAACTATCACAATTTATTTTCTTTTTTTAAAATTTTATTTATTTCTGTATGTGTATGAATGTACTGTCTGCATGTAGGTCTGTGCACCCGTGTCATGCAATGCCTCGGAGGTCAGAAGAGGGTGTTGGATTCCCCTGGAACTAGAGTTAAAGACTGTTCTCAGCCGCAATGTGGGTGCTGGGGATCGAACCCGGGTCCTCTGCAAGAGCAGTCTGCACTCTTAACCGCTAGGCCGTCTCTCCAGCCCCACAATTTATTTTCAATCCCTGTTTTTAGATTTCTAACTTTTGTTGTTGTTGTTTGTTGAGACCAGGTCTCAGGTAGCCGAGGATGACCTTAAACTCCTCTTCATTCTGCCTCCTCCTTCTAAGTGCTGGGAACAGATGTGCACCACCAACCCCAGATGGTTCTCTAACTTTTTTTTTTTTTTTTTTTTGGTCTTTTCGAGACAGGGTGTCCCTGTAGCCCTAGCTGTCCTGGAATTCACTCTGTAGACCAGGCTGGCCTTGAACTCACAAAGATCTGCCTGCCTCTGCCTCCCAAGTGCTAGGATTAAAAGCGTGCACCACCACACCCGGCCTGGTTCTCTAACTTTTAAAAAACTTATTTTTCAATTTCCAAGATGGTTTAGCACTTGCTGCCACTCTGAATTCAATCCCTAGGGCCCTCCTGGTGAAAGGAGAGACACAATTCTTGAAAGTTGTCCCCCAGACCCATACATGTATACATCATGGAATGTGTATAAGCTCAGGCATACACGTGTGCACATATAGTAAAATAAGTGTAATAAAAATCTCTTAAGGGGCCGGAGAGATGGCCTAGCGGTTAAGAGCGCCGACTGCTCTTGCAGAGGACTTGGGTTCGATCCCCAGCACCCACATGGCAGCTGAGAACTGTCTTTAGCTCCAGTTCCAGGGGAATCCGACACCCTCTTTTGACCTCCGCAGCATTGCACGACATGGGTGCACAAACCTACATGCAGACAGTACATTCATACACATAAAAAAAAAAAATCTAGGGCTGGAGAGATGGCCTAGCAGTTAAGAGCACCGACCGCTCTTGCAGAGGACCCAGGTTCGATCCCCAGCACCCACATGGCGGCCAAGAACCATCTGAAACTCCAATTCCAGGAGAACTCCAGTTCCAGGGGAATCTGACACCCTCTTCTGACCTCCGCGACCTTGCACTACACGGGTGCACAGACTTGCATGCAGACAGTACATTCATACACATACAGAAATAAATAAAATTAATAAAAAAAATTTTTTTTTAATCTCTTAAAAACAACAATACAAAACCTCTTGCTAGGGGTTAACACACCCGTATTCCCAGCATTTAGAAGGTTGAAGCAAGCTTAAGACCAGCCTGAGTAATATAGGACGACCATGTCACAAAACAAAACAAAACAACAAAACACTCTAGATTAAGACTCATAACAGAGGTTGGCTTGAAGAAGGTAATAATCCAAACCCTATTTTATTTTACTTTATTTTGTCTTTGTGCGACAGGGTCTTCCTGGAGCTCCAGCTGCCCCCGAACTCGGTGTGTAGGCCAGGCTGGCCTTGAAATCACAGAGATCTGCCTGCCTCTGCCTCCAGAGTCCTGGGATTAAACCAAACCCTATTTTAAAGCGTAGTTTTACTTTAAAGCAATTAATTAATACTCTAATAAACTTTTAAGCAGAAGGCTTGTACTGACCAATTTCAGTAAGTTAAAAGTATTTGTCAGGGAATGTGTTGATTCATGCCTGTAATTCCAGCACACATGCAGAAGGTGGAAGCAGGAAATCCTGAGTTTAAGGTTACTTTAGCTGCAGCGGAGGCCAGCTCGAGCTTTGAGAGACCCTGTCTCAAACAAAACAAATCCCGTCTCCCAAATCCCACAGTAAGTAAACAAACAAGTAAGTAAACAGAGGCTAGGCATGGTGGCCCACAACTTTATTTCCAGCACTTGGAAGGCCAAGGCAGCTGGAGCTCACCCAGCTTGAGTGATGTGGGGATCAAACTCAGGGCTTCATGCATAAGAGGCAGGCACGCTACCAACTGAGCTGCATCCTTAGCCCGAGATACTTTTATAATTAGAGTTCGATGAGCTGCAACTTGGGCAAGTTGAGTCTAAGTCACACAGCTGGCTGATCCAGCGTGGAGGCCATGGAGAAATGAAAACTCTCATCTGTCACTGCTGGGCATGTAAAATGGCAGAGCTGGGGCTGGAGAGATGGCTCAGCGGTTAAGAGCACCGACTGCTCTTGCAGAGGACCCAGGTTCGATCCCCAGCACCCACATGGCGGCTAAGAACCGTCTTTAACTCCAGTGCCAGGGGAATCTAACACCCTCTTCTGAACTCCACGGCATTGCACGACACGGGTGCACAAACCTACATGCAGACAGTACTCATACACATAAAAAATAATAAATAAAAATGGCAGAGCTGCACTGAAAATTAGCTGATGGGTCCTCAAAAAGTTACATGTGGGAACCAAGAAGATGGCTCAGCAAGTAAAGGCGCTTGCTGCAAAGCCTGAAAACCCAAATTTAATCCCTGGAACTCACATGGTTGAAGGAGACAACTGACTCCTAAAATAAATTATATAAATAAATAAATAAATAAATAAATAGTACTTCCAAATAATTTGAAATCATTGTTATGCTAGATAAAGTATTACTTTTTTTTTTTTTTTTGGTGTTTTTTGAGTCAGGGT
>VZQC01014859.1:180365-193712 GCA_009823505.1 Rhizomys pruinosus
TTTTTTGGTGTTTTTTGAGACAGGGTCTCTCTGTAGCCCCAGCTGGCCTTGAACTCACAGAGATCCACCTGCTTCTGCCTCCCAAGTGCTAGGACTAAAGGCGTGTGCCACCATGCCCGGCTTAAAGTGTTACTTCTTTTAAATATTAAAATAGGGTTTGGTTTAATCACTGTGAGCATTTTTAAATATCTGGATCATGGGCTAGAGAGATGGCTCAGTGCTTAAGAGCACTGGCTGCTCTTGCAGAGGACCCGGGTTCGATCCCCAGCACCCGCATGGCGGCTGAGAACCATCTGTAACTCCAATTCCAGGAGAACTCCAGTTCCAGGGGAATCTGAGACCCTCTTCTGACCTCCACGGCATTGCACGACATGGGTGCACAAACCTACATGCAGACAGTGCATTCATACACATACAAAAATAATAAAAAATTTTTAAAAATTTTTAAAAAGAATGAGTTAAATAAAGTTGGATAATTACAACTTGGGAAATATGAGATGCTGAACTAATGAGTATTTCATGTTTTATTTTTACATGTTCACTTGTCCTATGTGCTGATATATTACTCTGTGTTTTATTGAGAAAGTCTTTACCCCTCCTCTGAAGAAGGGAGAAGACCCCTTTCACACAGACGATCTTCCTGCAAACCTGGGCTATCATCTCCGGATGAAGGATGGTGTGATTTACATCTACCCTGATGAGGCAGCAGCTGGCAGAGATGATCCTAGGCCATACCCCTACCCAAATCTGGATGAGTTCTTAGATGATATGAACTTTTTGCTTGCCTTAATTGCTCAAGGCCCTGTGTAAGTGTTTACTGAGGTCTAATCATCAGCAACCAGTGCTTCCCCTGATCTTAACTATCCATGTATAGTATTTCCTGTATTCCTTTCTTTTTTTGGTGTTTTTGAGACAAGGTCTCCCTGTAGCTCCCCAGCTGGCCTGGAACTTGATCTGTAGACCAGGCTGGCCTTCAGCTCACAGAGATCCGCCTGCCTCTGCCTCCCTAGTGCTAGGATTAAAGGCATGCACCTTCCTGTATTCCTTTCAATGGCTTTATGTGACACATACATCTATCTGTCTCTATGTATGTCCATCCAGCCATCCAGCCACCCGATCATCCATCCATCAATCCATCCATTTGAGACAAGGTCTTGTATAGTCCAGCCTAACCTCAAACTTGTTATGTAGCCTTGGCTGACCTTGAACTTCTTATCTCTTTGTCTCCAATCCCCAAATGCTGGAGTTATAGATATGTGCCACCACACTCAGTTTATGTGATGTGGGCATCCAACTCAGAGCTTCATGCATGCTAGGCAGGCACTTTACCAACTGAGCTGCATCCTCAGTCTGAGATACTTTTATAATTAGTTTCATGAGCTGGAACTTAGGCAAGTTGAGTGAGTTGAGTCTGAGTCTGTCACATAGCTGGTCCAGGATGGAGCCAAAGTCAACTGACTTCGAACCATACGGTCTCCAGAAATTTTTTTTTTTTTTTTTGTCTTTTCAAGACAGGGTCTCTCTAGAGCCCCAGCTGTCCTGGAACTCACATTGTAGACAGAGCTTGCTGGAACTCACAAAGATCAGCCCATACCCTCGTGCCTCCCAGCTGCTTAGGATTAAGGGGTGTGGCACCTGATGACGCAGAATATATTTATTAAAAAGTGACTTCTCCAGGTTCCTTTTGTGCTATCGCATCTGTTCAAATTTTGATGAACAATTTTTTCAAGTGAGATGTAAGGTTGCAGAAGAACGGCTGCTTTGGTTTGCTTGCCACGTAATTCAGTGTACGCTAGAGGGACAGCAAGTATTGGGGTAGCTAATATAGTGCGGGGGTACGCACAGACCTATGGAATGATTGGCTAGTGTGCTTATTCACTAATGAACTACAGGCTCGTCGTTGTGGATTAAGATTTTCTTTAGAATTATACGAATTTTATTTCCACGTAAGACTTCACACTCACCGGCGCCTGAAGTTCCTCTCCTCCAGAGTTCCAGGTTATCAGAATGCTGAATGAGATGGATGAGGCTAAAAGAGCTAAAGAACACCCCCCACCCGAGACCTTTTATAATGCAGGAAGGTGAGTGCCACAGCCAGCTCGCTCAGAGGCCAACCTTTCCAGGGAGAAAGCGTGCTATCCAGTCCTTTCTTCAGAAAGACCTGAGTGCTGTTTTCTGATGAACATAAAATATATGCAGGTTTTGTGATTTTAGGGAAAACAGGTAGATTATATCTAAAAGATTTAAATGCCATTTAACAATGTTTATTTATTTTTGTTTTTTAAAAAATATTTAGTTTGTTATTATTTATTTTTTTGTCCTTTTTCTAAAATTTTTTTATTTATTTTTCTGATGTGTATGAAAATATATGTCCTGCAAGTAGGTTTGGGTGTGACCGTGTTTGTTGCAATGCCGCGGAGGGCCAGAAGAGGGTGTCGGTATTCCTGGAACTGGAGTTCTCTCTGGAGTTTGGAGTTACAGATGGTTCTCAGCCCATCGTGGGTGCTGGGTTCGAACCCGGGGTCCTCTGCAAGGAGGTCTCGCACTCTTAACCGCTAGGGCTTATCTCTCCAGCCCCCTTTTGTCTTTTTTAGATTTTTTTTTTTCTGGTCCCTGTGGCCCTCACTATCCTGTGACCAGCTGTCGCGTGCTGAAACTCCCAGAGATCCCTGCTCTGTTCCTAAGTTGCTATTTGTGTTTTATTTTTATGTTTTATAAGTGTGTATGCTGCATGTATGTAGTGTACCTGTGTTGTGCAGTGCCCATTCGGAAGCTAGACATAGCACCCACCGAGCAGCTAGAATCCCTTGGAACGGAGTTATGGAGGTTGTTAGCCTCCATATTGGTACTGGATTAATTGAACCTGGGCTCTGTAGACACGTCTACAACACTGAGCCAGCTCTCCAGACCCCACATTTGTTTGGTTTTTGGAAACAGTTTCCCATAACCAGCTACCTGGATTCACTATGTAGACACGCTCATCTTGAAAACTCACAAGAGTCGTGCGCCTTCTGCCGTCCTGAGTCCCTGGAATTAAAGGCGTGGGCCACCATGCCTGGCCCTTTTTTTTTTTTTTTTTTTTAAAATAAATATTTTTTTATTCATGTGCATGTTCACTATGTTTGTGCAGTGCCCCACAGAGGCCAGAAGATGGTGTCCTGNATTAAAGGTGTGTGCCACCACGCAGAAATATTTAAAAAGTCTTCCCAGGTCCTCTCTTATTACGCTGTTCAATTTTGATGAAAAATTTTTCAGTGAGATTAAGGGTTAGAAGAACGTGCAATGTTTGCTCCAGTAATCGTTACCTCCTATGGGTAGTAAAAGTCCGGGCAGCTTTGGAATGATTATTGTTTTCCTTAAGTGTCTGGGAAGATTTTAGAATTATACAATTTTATTTTCCACAGTAAGACTTACACTCACCGGCGCCTGAAGTTCCTCTCCTCCAAGTTCCAGGTTCATCAGATGCTGAATGAGATGGATGAGCTAAAAGAGCTAAAGAACAACCCCCACCGAGACTTTTATAACTGCAGGAAGGTGAGTGCCACAGCCACTCAGAGCACCTTTCCAGGGAGAAGCGTGCATCCAGTCCTTTCTTCAGAAAGACCTGAGTGCTGTTTTCTGATGAACATAAAATATATGCAGGTTTTGTGATTTTAGGGAAAACAGGTAGATTATATCTAAAAGATTTAAATGCCATTTAAAATGTTTATTTATTTTTGATTTTTAAAAAATATTTTATTTGTTTATATTTATTTTTTTGTCTTTTTTAAAATTTTATTTATTTATTTTCTATGTGTATGAATGTACTGTCTGCATGTAGGTTTGTGCACCCGTGTTGTGCAATGCCGCGGAGGCCAGAAGAGGGTGTCGGATTCCCCTGGAACTGGAGTTCTCCTGGAGTTGGAGTTACAGATGGTTCTCAGCCGCCATGTGGGTGCTGGGGATCGAACCCGGGTCCTCTGCAAGAGCAGTCGGCACTCTTAACCGCTAGGCTATCTCTCCAGCCCCCTTTTTGTCTTTTTAAGACAGGGACTCCCTGTGGCCCCAGCTGTCCTGGAACTCACTATGTAGACTGGGCTGGCCTTGAACTCCCAGAGATCCCCTGCTTCTGTCTCCTAAGTGCTATTTGTTTTTATTTTATGTTTATAAGTGTTATGCCTGCATGTATGTAAGTGTACCTGTGTTGTGCAGTGCCCATGGAAGCTAGAATAGGGCATCAGATCCCTTGGAACCGGAGTTATGAATGGTTGTTAGCCACCATATGGGTACTGGGAATTGAACCTGGGTCCTCTGTAAGAGCAGCCAGTGCTCTTATCCACTGAGCCATCTCTCCAACCCCACATTTTTGTTTTTCTGAGACAGTGTTTCCCTATAAACCCAGTGTCTGGAATTCACTATGTAGACCACGCTCATCTTGAACTCACAGAGATCTGCCTGCCTCTGCCTCCTGAGTCCTGGAATTAAAGGCGTGGGCCACCATGCCTGGCCCTATTTTTATTCTATGTGGATGAATGTTTTTGCCTGCATGTAAGAGCACTTGTCTGGTGCAGTGCCCACAGAGGCCAGAAGAGGGTGTCTGATTCCCTGGGACTGGATTTACAGACAGTTGTTAGCTGCTATATGGGCGCTGGGAACCAAACCTGGATCTTCCACAAGAGCAGCCAGTGCTCTGAACTGATGAGCCATCTCTCTAGTTCTCAAATGTCATTTTGATTGTTTGCCCCAGAGAAAAATTGACCATAGTCTTGGCACAAAAAAATTGTAATTATGAGGCTGGGAGGAAGCTCAGAGGCAGTGATGTTCACAAGGCCCAGAGTTTGGTCACCAGTACTGAAAAAGTAGAATAGTAAAATAGAAAAGTAGAATTCATCAGCAAGAAGAATTAGAAAACCAAAACTCTAAGAATTGCTCTTCAGGCTGGAGAGAGATGGCTCAGTGGTTAAGAGTACTGGGTGTTCTTCCAAAGGATGCAGGTTCATTTCCCAGCATCCAGGGAACACAAATGAGTCATTACTAGTGTACCAACTCCATCAGCTGTAGGTTCACGTCCTTATTGATTCCTTCCTCCCAGTTCAGTGACACTGGGGCCTCTAACAGCAGTATAACAAAGACTGATGGCTGGTTTTTCTCTTTGGCTGTGGATGCAGGTGGATACCCACATTCATGCAGCAGCCTGCATGAACCAGAAACATCTGCTGCGCTTTATTAAGAAGTCTTACCAGATTGACGCTGACAGAGTGGTCTACAGCACCAAGGAGAAGAATCTGACCCTAAAGGAACTTTTCGCAAAATTAAATATGCATCCCTATGACCTCACTGTTGATTCTCTGGACGTTCATGCTGTAGGTTGAAAAAATGTTGGATTTGCTCTTTCCAAAAACACAGAACTCCACATGTCCAACCAATCCCTCCGTTAGCATAGTGCTGTTAGCTACCTTGACTTACCATATTGTCTGTAAACAACCTGACACTTTTGAGGTTCACTCACTGTCACTGTCCCCAGACCTCATCCTTGGAGACCAGCCTCTCCCCCTGCTACCGGCTGTCTGTGTTACCTGGTCAACCCCAGCATCCTGTGTCCTGGAAGGTCTGATAATAAAAACTTCTGCTTCCATTTTCTGATTCAGGGACGCCAGACCTTTCAGCGTTTTGATAAATTCAATGACAAATATAATCCTGTGGGTGCAAGTGAGCTACGGGACCTCTACCTGAAAACAGACAATTACATTAATGGCGAATATTTTGCCACTATCATCAAGGTGAGGAAAAACTACCTGGCATGGTTTATAAGTAGGGAAAGAAAGAAGGAAAGACTGAAGGAAGGAAGAGAAGGAGGGATGGAGGGGAAGGAAGTATCTGTGGGGAAACACCTCTGTTTCTAGGGTAGAAAAGTTAAGGTGATGCTTTGGGATTAAAGACTTGGCCTTTGAGGTCTGGACAGAGCTAGGATGGGATCTTGGTTCTGTGGTTTAGGAATCAAGAATGGCTTGGGGGGGGATATGTCTTTAGGGAGTTGGGTATAATAAGCTGCACCTTTTTTGCAGGCACTTGGTCTGACTTTTCCCTCTGGCCTCAGACACAGCCCAAGTCCTTTATTCCCACTGGATGTCTCTCAGTTCTCAGCTCCCTCAGCTCTTAACCTTTCATAGCCTTTGTCCTACGTTCCCATTTCCTCAGTTCTTCTGAGGATCCATCTCCTCTCCTAGATCCCACCAATCTAGAACCCGGGGGAGGCTTGTAGGAATCCTTGGCTTTGGACCCTTCTCTTGGCTTTGCAGGAGGTGGGTACAGACCTGGTGGAGGCCAAATACCAGCATGCGGAACCCCGCTTGTCCATCTATGGCCGCAGTCCTGATGAGTGGACCAAACTCTCCTCTTGGTTTGTCTGCAACCGTATCTACTGCCCCAACTTGACGTGGATGATCCAGGTTCCCAGGATCTAGTATGTAGCTGCCCTGGGGGCCCCTGAAGCCCACTGTCTTTTCACCTCCCTCTCCTTCCCACATAAACTAGAAAGCTACAGCAGCCCATCTAGACAGAAGTCAGCTTTGTAGAAGCAGCAGTACTTGGTACCAGTCCTTCTTTGCCTATTTTAGGTGTTGAACACTTGGCCAGATAGGAGTTAGGAAGATCATTTCAGTCTCTCTCTCTCTCTCCCTCCCTCTCTCCCTCCCTCCCTCCCTCTCTGTTTTGTTATGGGAGGACTGGAGATACAGCTCAGCAGTTAAGAGCACTGGTTGCTCTTGCAGAGGGTCCAACTTCAATTCCTAGCATCTACATGGCAGTTAACAACTGTCCATAACTCCAGTACCAGAGAATCTGATGTTCTTTTCTGACTTCCATGTGCATTGCATGACACAGGTGCACTTACATACATGCAGGGGATATAGTCATACACTTAAAATAGAAATAATAAATAAAAAAATCTTGTTACATAGTCTAGGCTAGCCTAAACTCACTATGTAGCCCAGGTTGGATTCAAACTTCAGGTCCTCCTGCCCCTGCCTCCTGAATGCTGGGGTTATAGCTGTGCACTCCAAGCGTAGCACAATTCAGCTTTCTAGCTGAACGAAAACTAAGAAGAAACTTGTATGTCTGTCTTTTCTGTGTCCAGTTCATTCTTTGACACATTTATCTGTACTGGGATATAACTTTCTTGTTTTATTTTATTTATTTTTATTTTATGTGTGACTGTTTTGCCTGCATGTTTGTAAGCACAGCTGTGTCATGCAATACCCACAGAGGCCAGAAGAGGGCACCAGATTCCCCCAGATTTGAAGTTACTGATGGTTGGTAGCTGCCATATGGATGCTGGGAACTGAGCCTGGGTCCACAGCCAGTGCTCTTAACCTCTGAGATATCTCTCCAGCCCTTCTTGATTTTATTTTTGAGAAAAGGTCTCACTATGTAGTTCAAGCTAGGCTTGACCTCATAATCCTCCTGCTATAGTTTCCTGAATGTTGGGATTAGAGGGTTATGCCAGCACATAAGGCTCCAATTATAGCTTTCTTATATCCTAACCTTTACCACAGTCAGCCGATTTGCCACAGGGGCTCAAGTTCTTTGTAATCAGTATTTCTCAGTAGTTTTCTGAGGCTTCTCTGTTGACTCAGTATCATTGATCTTGTATCTAACTTACAAGCTTACATACTCTGGCAACCTGCCTATGTGCCCTGTGGCAATGCAAGGTTTTATCCTGTTTCTTAGACAAAACAAGAGTAATTATTGGGGCTGGAGAGATGGCTCAGTTGGAAAAATGCTTGCTATGTAAGCATGAAGAGCCAAGTGCAGATCCTCAGCATCTATGTCTCAAAATGGCATGTGATGTATTGAGTTTTGTTTTATTTTTACATTTATTTACCTCTGTGTTTATGGGTGGGGTGGAGTCAGGGTACAACCTGCAGGAACTGGCTCCCTCCTCCTGCCGTGTGGACGCTGAGGACTGAGCTCAGGAACCAGGCTGGGTGGTGAGCACCCTTAACTTCCTGAGCCACCTCAGTGACCCTTTATTGAGTTATTACGAGAATTAATTTAGCTAATACTTTTGGCTATGAAGAAAAGTTTCTGGCATACATAAACTTCTATAATTTGTTGTCACTACAGATGAGAGAGACAGAGACAGACACAGACAGAAACAGAGACAGAGACAGGATCTATGTAGCTCAGGTTGGCCTTGAACTTCTGATCTTTCCACTTCTATATCCGGAGTGCTGGATCACTGAATTATTGATTTATAGGTGCCAGGTCTTTATGATGTTAGGCAAACTCTCTGTCAACTAAGTTCCATCCCCAGCTCCAGAGAGGTATTCTTTTTTGTTTGTTTGTTTGTTTGTCTTTTTGAGACAGGGTCTCCCTGTAGCCCCAGCTGTCCTGGAACTCGCTATGTAGACCAGGCTGGCCTTGAACTCACAGAGATCTGCCTGTCTCTGCCTCCCAAGCTCTGGGACTATAGGCATGCACCACCATGGCCGGTGAGAGGTATTCTTGACACCATTTCCTGCTTGCCATTTTGTGACCACACACATGTATAATCACTGCACTTCCTACGACATAATTGCTATATTCCTCATGTCTAGACTCTGTTACGAGTGTTTTGTTTTCTTGCCACAGTTTATAGAAAACCTGGGAGAGCCAGGTGTGGTGGCTCACGCCTTTAATCCCAGCACTCGAGAGGCAGAGGCAGGAGGATCTCTGTGAGTTCAAGGCCAGCCTGGTCTACATGGCGAGCTCCAGGCCAGCTGGGACTAAAAGGAGACCCTGTCTCAAAAATAAAAAATACCAAATAAAAGAAAAGGAGGAAGATACAAACACAGTTACTCAAACTGGGCACCGGAATGCTGATACTCTCTCCTGGACAGAGAAAAATCTAGTATTTCCTTTACTCAANAAAAAAAAAAAAAAAAAAAGAAAGAAATGCTGGGAGCATGTGGTCCACAGAAAGAAATGTACACTTCCTATGCCCTGTCCAACCCGAACTCCTCTTTATACATAAGCAAGAATATCCTAGTTGGGTGTAGCACACATCCTTAGTTTCATTGCTCAGAGGCAGAGGCAGGTGGATCTCTGTTAGTTTGAGGTCAGCCTGGTCTACATAGCAAGTTCCAAGCTAGACATGCGAGTGGGTGTAGGATGAATACACCAGGTCTTTTTTCCAGGACACAGTATTTGGTTCTCTGGCTCTTGTACACTGGGTTGTAACATTCCTTTTCTCCCAAGTTCTCTTCCTTCTTGTCTTTAGTGATGTGTTCCGATCCAAGAATTTCCTGCCACACTTTGGAAAGATGCTAGAGAATATTTTCCTGCCAGTGTTTGAGGCCACCATCAACCCCCAGGCTCACCCAGACCTCAGTGTCTTCCTCAAGCACGTAAGCATGACCCTTCAGGTCTTTATAGCCCTGCTGTGAGTCCATTCCTCCTGCTGGCCGTGGCTAAATATTGGTGCTTAGATCTTTCATTGGCTCCATTGGGCCTTCCCCTCAGGCTGTCTGTGGAGCCTGTCTTAGGGCAGAGCCCCTGCACTTGGATTGAACACACTGCTTGCTCACTCTTCCTGACAGATCACAGGCTTTGACAGTGTGGATGATGAGTCCAAACACAGTGGTCACATGTTTTCCTCCAAGAGTCCCAAACCTGAGGAATGGACAATGGGAAACAATCCATCTTACACTTACTATGCCTACTACATGTATGCAAACATCACCGTGCTCAACAGCCTGAGAAAGTAAGTACAGGAGAAAGGGGACCAAAGACAGTCTTTTAAAAAAATTTATTATTTTTATTTTATGTATATGAGTGTACTGCCTGCATGTATGTAAGTGCACCTGTTTTGTGCAATGTCCACAGAGATCAAAAGAGGGAGTTGGGGGGGGGGCTGGAGAGATGGCCTAGCGGTTAAGAGTGCCAACTGCTCTTGCAGAGGACCTGGGTTCGATCCCCAGCACCCACATGGTGGCTGAGAACCATCTTTAACTCCAGTTCCAGGGGAATCTGACACCCTCTTCTGACCTCCGCGGCATTGCATGACACGGGTGCACAAACCTACATCCAGACTGTACATTCATACACATATGAAAATAAATAAAAAAATTTAAATAAAAAAAAAGAGGAGTTGGATACCCTGGAACTGGAGTTATGGATGGTTGTTAGCTGCCATTTGGGTGCTGGGACTGAAACTCGGGTCCTCTGCAAGGGCCAGTGCTGTTAACTGCTGAGCCATCCCTCCAGCCCCCAAGACAGTTTTTCTTGAGCATTTATTATTTAGCATATTTTTGTTGTTGTTGTTGTTGTTGTTGTTAGTATGTGTGGGTGCACATGTGTACGGAATACATATGGAAGTCAGAGGACAACTTTCAGTTATTGGCTTTCTCTTGTTTTTGCCATTCTGAGTAATAGCTGGCCTTGTGAGCTTCCTGGAAATTCTCTTCTTTGTCTCCCATCTCAACACAGGAGTTCGGGGATCACAGATGCGTGCCACTATATCCTGCTTTTTAATGTGGGCCCCAAGGATAAAACTCAGGTTGTCAGGCATGCATAGCTAGAGCCTTGACTCACTGAGCCACCTCATGAACCAGCCCTTATTTAGTGTTTTTGAGCTAGGGTCTCAATACTACTGCTTAGCTAACCAGGCTGGCTTCAAAATCATAATCCTACCTCAGCTTTAAAATGCTAGAATTGGGGCTGGAGAGATGGCTCAGCGGTTAAGAGCACCAACTGCTCTTGCAGAGGACCTGGGTTTGATTCCCAGCACCCAGATGGCGGCTAAGAACAGTCTTTAATTCCAGCTCTAGGGGAATCCTCCACCGCATTGCCCGATGTGGGTGCACCAACCTACATGCAGACAGTACACTCATACACATAAAAAAATAATTTAAAAAACGCTGGAATTACAGGTGTATTCTACTATGCCTAGCAAGGACAGTGGATGTGATTCAGCTCTCTGCTCATACACTGGCACTTTAGGTGGTGCTCAGTGCATTCCTGGGATACTTCCAATTGGCCCAAATCACATTTCTTTTCTTTAACATTTTCTTTGATTTATTTAGGGACAGGCATAAACATTTTTGATGTTAACTTTATAGTTTCTGTCAGGCATGATGGAACACACCATTAATCCCAGAACTTGGGAGGCAGAGGCAGGCAGATCTCTGAATTCAAGGTGATCCTGGTCTACATAGTGATTTCCAGGCTAGTCAGGGTTATATAGTGAGATCCTGTCTTCAAACAAAAAAACAAACATTCTAAAAACTAAGCACAAAATTTTACAGTTTTTTCATTGAAAGTTGCAGAATTTATATTTGTCATTGTGCAATTTATTTCAAAACTTCATGAACTCTTCTTATTTTTATTTTATGTGTATGGATGTATTACCTGCATGTATGTAAATGTACCCATGTCATACAATGCCTGTGGAGGTCAGAAGAGGGCCTCAGACTCCCCGGAATGGAGTTATGGATGGTTGTTACCCTCTGTGTGGGTGCTGGCAACCAAACCTGGGTCCTCTCCAAGAGCAGTAAGTCCTCTAACTGCTGAGCCATCTCTCCAGCCGTGCCTACAATACTTTTCTTGACATCTCTGGGTAATGTAGAATATTATAATGAACTTTTTTTCTGGTGCTGGAAGTTGGGTCCAGGACCTAGAACATGCTAAGCATGGGTTTTACCAGAGCCTTATCCTCAGCTATGAGTGCACTTGGAGCGCACTTCCTCAGAACAGTTTCCACTGCAGTATGAGAAGGAACAGTGAGCCGAGGATGTCCCCATTGTCTTCTCTCTTTTGATTGCTTCCTTATCTCTCTATTCTCTGCTCCTTCTTTGTATTTAAGCAGGGTTAGGCCAGGCGTGGTGGTGCACGCCTTTAATCCCAGCACTCAAGAGGCAGAGGCAGTCAGAACTCTGTGAGTTCAAGGGCAGCCTGGTCTACAGAGTGAGTTCCAGGCCAGCTGGGGCACAGGGAGACCCTGTCTCCAAAAGACCAAAAAAAAAAAAAAAAGTGTTAGGATGAGGATTTGGAATTATGCTTTGCTGAATCATTTAGATAGCTGTTCCCTTCCTGAGTGTGAATTTTTCCTGTGAAGTTTCTTGTAAATCACTCTGTCTAGAACCCAAGGTTCCCACAGCAGTTTTGTTTTCACAGGGAACGTGGCATGAACACGTTTCTGTTCCGACCTCACTGCGGGGAGGCAGGAGCACTCACCCACCTCATGACTGCCTTCATGATAGCAGATAATATCTCCCATGGCCTGAATTTAAAAAAGGTGAGTTGGATGCTCTTTCTTTCCTTTTCAATTTTTTTTTTTTTTGAGATCCCATATAGCCCAGGCTGTACTTGAATTTATTAAGTAGCTGAAGATGACCTTGACCTCCTGCTCCTTGTGAGTGCTGGAATTATAGATGAATACTACTACACCTGCCTTGGAGGCCTTTCTCAAAGTTTTATTTTATGTATATGAATGTCATGCCTACATGTGTGTAAGTACAACCATGTCACTGAGTGCCCTCGGAGAACAGAAGAGGGCAACAGATACCCTGGAACTGGAGTTAAGGATGGTTGTTAGCCCCCATGTGGGTGCTGGGATTTGAACTCCGGTCTTCTGCAGGAATAGCTAGTGCTCTTTTTTTTTTTTTGTCTTTTTGAGACAGGGTCTCCCTGTAGCCCCAGCTGTCCTGGAACTCACTTTGTAGACCAGGCTGGCCTTGAACTCACAGAGATCCACCTGCCTCTGCCTCCTGAGTGCTAGGATTAAAGGCTTGTGCCACCATGCTCAGCTAGCTAGTGCTCTTAACCACTGAGGCATCTCTCTAGTCCTGACCTTTCTTAATAGTAATAATTTAATATTGGAGCTTATAAGAAACAAATTGTTGTGGTCCATTTTCAGTATGTGGTGTGTTTAGAAATGAATTAGAGTAGTAGATGGCACTAGGCCCATGTCTTCCCTAGCTACCAGCTCGTGCCTGCTTGCCTGGGTGCTGTTTAGTTTATTTTAGGATTGAAAAGTTACAGACAGTGCTATGCAACTGTGCTAACATTATCAGAAAAGGGGAGAGAAATCCTGAGCCCCTTGAGGATGGGGAACTGGGGTGTGGACTATGGTAGACATGTAGGAGAGACTTTAACTCTCTGGACTACCAGCCTATGGGAAAAAGGTGGCAGGAATTTTTACAGATCATGGAATATAAATATAAAAATCACTGTCAGGCCAGGCATGGTGGTGCATGCCTTTGATCCCAGCACTTGGGAGGCAGAGGCAGGTGCATCTCCGTGAGTTTGAGGCCAGCCTGGTCTATAAAGTGAATTCCAGGACAGCTGGGGCTACAGGGAGACCCTGTCTCGAAAAACAACCAAACCAAA
>VZQC01014859.1:208826-219349 GCA_009823505.1 Rhizomys pruinosus
AAAAAAAAAAAAAAGAAAAAAAAACAGAGTAGTGGTTCAGTGTGGAGGCTGCATTGAGTAAAAAGAGAAAGAGGTAAGTTAGGAGTATTTGCTATTAAAGTGGTCCAGATGGGCCGATAAAGGCTGGGCTAGGACTCCTGGGGTGGGGAGGAGAGAGCAGATAATGAAGATATGGAATTAGGAGTACTCAGGAATTAATAGCTCTGGAGGAACAGAAAAGGAAATGACTTAATTTCTTAGCTTGGAAAACTCAGTGAATAAAGGGTCTTTATTTTATTTTATTTTTTTTAAATATTTTATTTATTTCTGTATGTGTATGAATGTACTGCCTGCATGCAGGTCTGTGCACCCGTGTCGTCCAATGCTGCGGAGGTCAGAAGAGGGTGTTGGAGTCCCCTGGAACTGGAGTTCTTCTGGAATTGGAGTTACAGATGGTTCTCAACCGCCATGTGGGTGCTGGGGATCGAACCCGGGTCCTCTGCAAGAGTAGTCGGCGCTCTTAACCACTAGGCCATCTCTCCAGCCCCCATGGGTCTTTATTTTTGGTGGTGGGGGATTTTTGTTTCAGTTTTGAACTTGTTGAACTTGAAGTGTCTGTAGAGCAATGAGGTGGAGATGTTAGGTAGGATCAGGGGCCCAGGGTGAGGCTGATATATGATGTAGTCTCAGAATTAACCAGTAGAGGTTCACACTTTAGATAGAAACACCCAGGAAGAGCAGATAGAATTGGAAGAAGGCCCAGGATAAATGGCTTGCTCTTGATGATTTTCATGTAAACCGTTGTGGTAAAGCAATCAAATGAGTTTGAATTGAAAGTTGACTTTTGGGCTGGGATATAGCTCAGTTGGTTGAGTATTTAAATGCCTCACATGCATGAAGCTCTGGGTGTAGTCTCCACTACCACACACAACCATCTTGGACTACATAGGGAGGTTTTAAAAGGATATTTTTCCTTAGGAGTATTCGTGTGTGTGTGTGTGTGTGTGTGTATGTGTGTGTTCGTGTGTGTGTTCGTGTGTGTGTGTGTGCGTGTTCGTGTGTGTGTGTGTGTGTGAGAGAGAGAATGAATGAGAATGTGCATGCATGTGCTTGTGTGTTCACTTACATGTGCAGATAGATGCTCTTGCCAATGTGCACACATGAGGAGGCCAGAGATCAATGTTGGGCGTCACCATCTGTTGCTTTCCTCGTCTTTCGCTGACCTGGAGCTCAGCATTTTGACTAAACTGGCTAGTGAGCTGTGGGGAATCTGCCTTTCTCCATTCCTTCCCACCAACACTGGGCTCATAGGTATGCACTGTCATTCCTAGCTTTTACATGAGTGCTGGGGACATGTTACATGGGTGCCAGGGATATAAACTCAGGTCCGTAAGCTTGTGCAGCAAGCACTGTCTCCATAAGCCAGCTCCCTAGCCACGACGTAGGGAATTTGAAACCAGCCTAGATAATCAGAGCCTGCCTCAAAACAGTGAGACAGGGACTGGAGAAATGGCTCATCGTTTAACAGCACTGGCTGCTCTTGAAGGTCCCAGAGGACTGACCTGGGCTCAGTTCCCAGTACCCACCTGAGCACCTGGGTTCAGTTCCCAGTACCCACCTGAGGACCTGGATTCAGTTCCCAGCATCTACAACTTATCATCCTTAACTCTAGTTCTGTGGGATCTGACTTCTGAGGCCATTGAATGACATAGGTACACTTACAGGCATGCAGGCAATACACTCATACACATAAAATAAAATAATAAATGTTTAAAAAAGTCAGAGAGGACGGGTGTGGTGGCACNATAATCAGAGCCTGCCTCAAAACAGTGAGACAGGGACTGGAGAAATGGCTCATCGTTTAACAGCACTGGCTGCTCTTGAAGGTCCCAGAGGACTGACCTGGGCTCAGTTCCCAGTACCCACCTGAGCACCTGGGTTCAGTTCCCAGTACCCACCTGAGGACCTGGATTCAGTTCCCAGCATCTACAACTTATCATCCTTAACTCTAGTTCTGTGGGATCTGACTTCTGAGGCCATTGAATGACATAGGTACACTTACAGGCATGCAGGCAATACACTCATACACATAAAATAAAATAATAAATGTTTAAAAAAGTCAGAGAGGACGGGTGTGGTGGCACACGCCTTTAATCCTAGCACTTGGGAGGCAGAGGCAGGCGAATCTCTGAGAGTTCAAGGCCAGCCTGGTCTACAGAGCGAGTTCCAGGCCAGCTGGGGCTACAGGGAGACCCTGTCTTGAAAAGACCAAAATAAATATATAAATAAATAAATAAATAAATAAAAAATAAAAATAAAAAAGACGGAGAGGAAGAAAGAAATGAATCAAGAAATGAATGAATGAATGCAGGAAGGAATCACTCATTCCAGAACCAAGAAGGAAAGAAAAAATTAATAATTATAATAGCATAGCAAATATGATGTGAAAACATAAAACATGTATTTTAAGCATTATTTGAAATTTTTTTATTTGAATATTTAGGTAATAGTTCTTCCCCCTAAGATCACCCTTACTTCTTTGGTGGTGAGGATGAGATAAGGTCTCACTCCATAGCTTAGACTAACCTCAGACTCATGGCAGTTCTCCTCCTTCAGCCTCCTGAGTGGTGGGATTGCATGTATGAGCTACCATGCCCAGCTTTGGGGGGTGGTTAAGACAGAGTCTTGGCACACAGCCCAAGTAGGTCTCAAGATTCCTTATGTAGCCCGGGTTGATCTTGTACTTGGTCTTCTTCCTACAGTCTCCCGAATGCTGAAATTACCTCCAGGTTAGACTTTCACATTTGTTTGTCTTTCTAAATATTTTGTTTGTCGTATACAGAGTATCCACAGCTCAGGCTGGCTTGGTACTCTGTGTAACCCTAGCTTTTTTTGTATATATTTTTATTGCTGGCATTTATATTTTTATATTTTTATTGAGAATTCCGTGCAATGGATTTGATATTTCGAACCCATCACCTATCTCCACCCCACCCTACTACCTCCCACCTGATTTTATGCCCTCTATAATATTTTTATTATTTTTTAGGCCTATCAAGGCTAATCTATGCCCCAAATGCCCTTCAGTGTGTATCCATCCCCTGAAACCTCTTCAGCCTACCCAGCATCACACTTTTAAAGAAAACTGATTCTCCTCCCAGCAGGATAAGTTGCCAATATTACCTCGGCAAGGGGCGGGGCTTCTTGCCCACCTCCTGACCTCCATGCTGACATTTTTGTTTGAGCTTGCATAAGGTCTTGAATATGCTGTGAGTTCATATGAGTAACTGCCTTGTTGTCTGGAAAACATTGAGCCTTGTAGTCATCCACTACCTCTGGCTCTTGAATCTTTCTGCCCCTTCTTCTGCAATAATTCTTGAGCCTTTCGGGGAAAGAGTGTGATGTAAGTGTCCCATTCAGGGCTAAGCAGTCAGCAGTCTCCTCTCATTAACTAGTTGTGGGTCTCTGCATTAATTTCCATCTGTGGGTCTATGAAGGTGCTTCTCTGGTGAGAGCTGAGAGGTGCACTAATTTACAGGTATATCAGTAGTCGCTAGGAGTCAGTTTAATACTGTATTCATTCAGAGAATAATAGCAGTGGATTCTCCTCTATAGCCTGTGTTCTGTCTGCCCCCCCAGTTCCTAGCCTGATAACAGTGCTAGGTATGGGCTCCATCTGGTGAAGCACAGCTTTAAATCTAAGCAGATGGTGGCTGGTTACTTTCATAACATTCATGCCACCATTGTACCAGGTCAGTGGATACTCTAGCTTACAGGGCTCATATCTGGGCAAGGTTGATGATTCCTTTTTTTCTTCTGGTAACATGTGTACCATCTTCTATCACTATGAAAGCTAGCCAATAGAAATGAAGCTTTGAGGTCAGTAACATCTTGATTTCTCCTTGTTTGTTCTGTGACTAATGGGTTTGGTATCTTCATCGGTAGGCTCTCACTATCAATTCACTGCTGGTGGAAGTGCAAACTGATGCAGCCACTATGGAAGTTAGTGTAGAGATTCTGCAAAAAGCTAGAAATATATCTACATACCACTTTTTGGCATATACCCAAGAGACTCTTTATATACTACTGTAGATAATTACCTGTTCATCCATGTTCATTGCTGCTCTATTCAACCTAGATGTGCATCAGCAGATGAATGGCTAATAAAAGTATGATACAACTACACAATGGAATATTATCCAGCTGTTAAGAAACATGAGATTGTGAAATAAATTCACGGGTAAATGGATGGAACGAGAAACAATGATCTTGAGTGAGGTTATCCAGACTCAGAAAGACAAATGACCCATGTCCTTTCCCATAGAGTGACGCCAGCTTTGAATCTTTAGATATGTGTGGTTCAGTTGGACGTCAGGAAATTGGCAGGGAATTACGGGGGGGGGCATTTATTGGAAGGGAGGTAGAATGCAGTGATGTAAAGGAAGAAAGGGGAATAATGGTATAGGAAGGGTTGATGGGATGGGAAAAGAGAGGGCAGGGCACAAGAGAGGGTATGGGGAGAGACGGCTAATACTGAAGGCCTTTTGAAAGAGTCATGTGGAAACCTACTGCTATAAAATGGCAGCCAAGAACCGTCTGAAACTCCAATTCCAGGAGAACTCCAGTTCCAGGGGAATCCGACACCCTGTTCTGACCTCCGCGGCATTGCATGTCACGGGTGCACAAACTTGCAAGCAGACAATACATTCATACACATACAGAAATAAATAAAAAAAAAATTAAAAAAAAAAGGTTCTTAAAGTACATACATATACAATGTTAAAAGAGCTTGAGTGGACTTACCCTATAGTGGGGGACAATACACCTACCCAGTACCACAGACTAGCAAGTGAAAAGCCCAGTTTCAGGAATGGAACCCCTCTCTTGGAGCTGTTGACCAGGGGTCCCATAGACTCTCAAATAATACCGGCTATTGCCATTGCTCTGGTTTGCCCTGCAGAATTTGACAGTAAAGGTGAATTCTTGGGCTAGAGAGATGGCCTAGCGGTTGAGAGGCCCGACTGCTCTTGCAGAGGACCTGGGTTCGATCCTCAGCTCCCATATGGCCGCTGAGAACTGTCTTTAACTCCAGTTCCAGGGGAATCTGACACCTTCTTCTGACCTCCAAGGCATTGCATGACACGGGTGCACAAACCTACATGCAGACAGTACATTCATACATGTATAACAATAAATTAAAAAGATAAAAATAGAGTGAATTCTTGGGGCTGGAGAGATGGCCTAGCAGTTAACAGTGCCGACTGCTCTTGCAGAGGACCCGAATTTGATCCCTAGCACCCACATGGCGGCTGAGAACCGTCTCTAACTCCAATTCCAGGAGAACTCCAGTTCCAGGGGAATCCGATGCCCTCTTCTGACCTCCGTGGCATTGCACAACACGGGTGCACAAACTTACATGCAGACAATATATTCATACACATAAATAAAAAAAGTGAATTCTAGCAGCTTAGCTCATCATTTACTTTGAATTATTATGTGACATTTTGTATTATGACTAAAAAAATCCATTGCTGAGTGTGCTGCTATTTTTACCACTTACAACAGCTTATTGTTTCAGCTGGGATTTTCAACCTTTACCCAATTAAAACCAAAGAATAAAACAGACTCCAAAGTCAATCTGCTAAGCACATAGCATTTTCCTTGGATGTTCAAGACTAGAATTAATTTATGGAAAGTAAAGGTTGTCTATTTCATTAAGGTGAATCTTTTCTAATTTTAATTTTTACATGATTTATATTGGAATTATAAATATACTTAAATAATGATAAAATAATAAATTTAAACTTCATGCTGTAGTTTATCATATGTGATAATGGCAGTGACTGTTTTGTGAACCCTGTTTCATGTGTGTGTGCGTGTAGTGGTACCAAATGTCTTCTTATCATGAATTAGGTCAGAAAGGTTCGTGAACTGGTGATCTTTGTGCAAAAGGAGGATTTGATCAGTGGGTGATCCAGACCCTTAGGAATTGTTGTGCTCCTGCTTTCTGTGTTATTTCTTTCCTTAGACTTGCTTCAGGTTTATTGTTGTTGTTTTGAGACAGCCCTTCATGTAGCTCAGGCTAGCCTTGAACTTCCAGGCGTCCTTCTGCCTCAGCCTTCAGAGTGCTGGCTTACAGATGTGCACAACCACATTTAGCTTAGACTTCACTTTTGTCCTCATCATGTCCTGGGCTCCTTGGCTACAATGACTTTCTGTGTATACTCCAGAAAGCAAGGCATTCCCCCAGCTGGGGGTAATCACCAGTTCTCCTATCTTTGACTCAAGTTTATTTTGCTCCCTATGGTGTCCAGGTTCTGAGGAAGTTTTAGAGTTTTATAGGCCAGACCCTCTGTGAATTATTATTCAGCTTCAAATGAGGGTTCTTCTAATGTCCTGTAAACCACAGCATATTGTTGAACAGCCCTTAAAGATTGTATCTTGAGGTTCAAACAGGAGGATCAGAAGTTTAAGGCTAGCTTGGGGTATTACACCTAAACCCTGTCTCAAAGCAGACAGAGAGTAAACATGGCATCCTCAGGTAGCAAGGCCTTTACCTCTCATCATGGTTATTTTTATTTTACTAGAATAAGGTCATTTGATATGAGTGTGATCAATCAGCTTGGCCTTCTCTTCATGATACGCCTATCTTCTCACCTTCCATTTTCGTAAGAACTGTCACTGTGGGAGCCCAGCACCTCTTTCTCCCATGAGATTTACCTTCCTCTTCCTTCTTTCCTGCACGCCTCCCCCCTTTCTTTCCATCCCTCTCTCCCTTCTTCCTCCCTGTTGCCTTACTTTGAACTCACAGAGATCTGCCTGCCTCTGCCTCCTGAGTGCTAGGATTAAAGGCGTGTGCCACCATGCCCAGCTTAAAGAGAGTTCTTAGCTGCCATATGGGTGCTGGGGATCGAACCCGGGTCCTCTGCAAAAGCAGTCAGCGCTCTTAACTGCTAGGCCATCTCTCCAGCCCCTTATTACTGACTTTCAAATGTGCCAGGCATGGTAGCACAAGCCTTTAATTCCAGCACTCAGGAGCCATAGGCAAGCAGAGCTCTGTGAGTTTGAGGCCAGCCTGTCGGCTACTTAGTGAGTTCAGGGTCAAGCCAGGGCTACATAGTGAAACCCTGATTTAAAAAAAAAGGTATTCATACATTGTCCCTTGTCTTACTAGTTTACTGTTCTCTGTCCTAACCATTTGTATTAGTTACTTTACTTATTGTTGTGACCTGATGCTAGACAAGAAGCAACTTATGGGAGGAAGGATTAATTTGGGTAAGAAGGGATTTTGTCCATCATTGTGAGTAACACTTGGTGTCAGAAGTGTGAGGCAGGTGGTCACATACTGCTGCCATCTGGAAGCAGAGAGTGGACAGGAAGTGGGACCAGGCTATCAAACCTCAGTACCACCTCTAGTGACTCACTTCCTCTAGCAAGTTTCCACCCCCTAAAGATTCCACAACCTTCTAAACAGCACCACCAGCTGAGAACCAAGTGTTCAAACACTGGAGAGACATTTCGCATTTAAACCGCACCACCATCATTTAAATATTTAGGACCATGTTGCCATATACAAGGACCCTACCTTAATCCTTAGCTATGTGCCATGAACCTGCCCTTTTATTTTTTTAGGACTTTTTACTCCTGTGCTATTTGCAAACCCTACACCCGGGGTGTTATGTTTTGTTGTGTTGTTTTGTGTTTTGTTTTGTTTTGTTTTGTTTTGTTTTCTCCCACCCTTATCTGGAGTTCTCTGCCCTCTTCTGTGGTCTTTCCTTAGTCATGGCAGAAATTCTGGAGGTTCGGATCCCAACTCTTGGTGTTTAAAAACTCTCGCTGGACGTGGTAGTGTACAACTTTAATCCCAGTACTTGGGAGGCAGAGGTAGTTGGATCTCTTGTGAGTTCAAGGCCAGCCAGGTCTACATAGGGAGTTCCAGGCTGGATGGGGCTACAGGGAAACCGTGTCTCAAAAAGACCAACTCCCCCCCAAAAAAACCCCACAAAAAACAAAAAACAACCCAAACCAGAAAAGCCCCACCTCTGGCCTGGAGATGAAGCCCAGTGATAGAGTGCTTGCTGTAGCATGCGTGGAGCCCTGGGTTCAAACACAAAGCAAAAGTATTCTGTTCAGAGAAACTGCATGACTCTTCACATCACCCATTGAAATGTTTCTTAGTCTCTAAGCCTTTGTCTTCTCTGTCTCTCAGCAAAGTCTTGCCTGTTATTTCAAGGAAAAAATAGACTCTCTCAGCTGGGAAATTCCTCGGGGTGTAGGCCCCAAGCCTTCAGACCCCTGTCCTGTCAGCTCCCACTCCTCCAGGTGACTGCTCGCCCCTCTTGTCCTCTGAGGGCTCATGCCCTCTCTCCCTTCTGGGCTTTCTGTTCTGTCCTTGTCTCTGTCCTCCCCTCTTCTCTCCTGAGTTCTTCCCACCCGTGTTTAAATATAACTTACTGCTTTCCTGTCTTAAAAAAAAACCCAAACCAAAACAAAACAACAAACCTTTCCTGGACCTCTTGTTCCTTCCCAGCTCGCACTGTATTGTCCATTCGGATTGACTTGTTGAACAACTGTCTGCTGCACTGGCAGTTTTCAGTAGTTTTTCCCTCATCCACTTTTGGGTCACTGCAATCTCCCTCTTAGCCTCTTAATACTGACCCTGCTCTTGCCTAGGTCCTAATGACCAGCATACACTCAGTCTTTGTCCAACTTGACCTTCTGTCAGTGAGACTGTTTCTGTTGACCACTCTATTTCAGCTTTTTCCTTTGGTACTCATAATTTTATATACTCTTGGTATTTCTCCCATCTTTTGTCTATTTTTGTGATTTCAGTTGCCATCTATGATACATGTAGACTGACTCAGAATGTCTGAGAACTGGCCTATTCTGGACTATCAATGTTTCTGGAGTTTATGAACTGCCAATTTTGGAAAAGCATGACGATATATAAAAGTAATTAAAAAAATACATGATAATTGTATACTAATGAGAGTTGGATGGTATGGAAGAAATGAGTTTGAGCCAGGTGTGGTGGCATGCACCTCTAATACTAGCTGCTTTAGAGACTGAGGCAAGAAGACCACAAGTTCAAGGCCAGCTGGGACTGTGTACTAAGATCTCATCTCAGTAAACAAACAAACAAAGTAAATAGGGGAAGTTGAGAAGTCTACATAGAAACCATAGCAAGAGGGCTGGAGAGATGGCCTAGCGGTTAAGAGCGCCCACTGCTCTTACAGAGGACCCGGGTTCGATCCCCAGCACCCACATGGTGGCCGAGAGCCGTCTGAAACTCCAATTCCAGGAGAACTCCAGTTCTAGGGGAGTCCGACACCCTCTTCTGACCTCCGCAGCGTTGCACGTCACGGGTGCACAGACTTGCATGCAGACAATACATTCATACACATACAGAAATAAATAAAATTAAAAAAAAAAAAAAGAAACCATAGCAAGATGCCGCTATGTACCAGCAGGGCTAGAATGGAAACACTAACAGTTCCTTGTGATGGCAAGGCTGAGGAGTGCTGAAAGTTCATATTTTGCTGGCAGAGTGTAGTTTGGTACTTACTACCACTTTGGAAAAACACTTGGTGGTATCTTCAGTAAAGTTAAAAATACACCTAGCCTGTGACAGCAATTCTAGATAATAGCAAAGAGAAATAAATGATTATATCTATCAAAGATACATTTATAACAGCTTTTATTTTGTATGATGCTGGGGATCAGTTATGGGGTGTTTCACATGTATCACTGAGTTCCATCTCTAGCTTTACTCAGAATAGCCAAAATCTGAAAACAGTCCACATAGGTATTAATAGGAGACTAGAAAAATAAATGCTGGTATTGCCATTTTAAATAGAAGTCTTTACAGCAGCAAAACCAGAAAACACCTGCTAGATACAATCAAGTGAGTCACATGTTAAAAAATAAATTATGCAGGGCTGGAGAGATGGCCTAGTGGTTAAGAGCGCTGACTGCTCTTGCAGGACCGGGGTTCGATCCCCAGCATCCACATGGTGGCTGAGAACCGTCTTTAACTCCAGTTCCAGGGGAATCCAACACCTTCTTCTGACCTCCGCTGCATTGCATGACACGGGTGCACAAACCTACATGCAGTCAGTACATTCATACACAAAAAAAATAAAATAAAATGTTTAATTAAAAATTTTTTTTTAATTTCATTCGATTTTCTTTTTTTCTTTTTTTTGGTCTTTTCGAGGCAGGGGTCGTCCCTGTAGCCCCCAGCTGTCCTGGAAACGCACTCTGATCCCAGGCTGGCGGTCGAGCAGGTAAATTGAGCACTGTGCTGAGTTTTGGCAGAGGGCTCTGGAGGAGTATTGGCCGAGTTCCCAGCCACTCTGTCTTGTTGTTGTGTGTGCTAGCTTAATAATTGCGACATTCATAATCCAGTTCCAGGGGATCACCGAACACTTGCTCTTCCTGCCTCATGCAGGTATTGCAACAGATACAGGTGCACTAAAGCAGGCGGCAAGACCAATGATATAATAATGAAATAATAGGAAATAAAAACAGGAATAAAAAATAAA
>VZQC01014859.1:219703-224703 GCA_009823505.1 Rhizomys pruinosus
TTTTTAAATTTTATTTATTTTTTTTGTGTATGAATGTACTGACTGCATGTAGGTTTGTGCACCCGTGTCATGCAATGCAGCGGAGGTCAGAAGAAGGTGTCGGATTCCCCTGGAACTGGAGTTAAAGACGGTTCTCAGCCACCATGTGGATGCTGGGGATTGAACCCGGGTCCTGCAAGAGCAGTCAGCGCTCTTAACCACTAGGCCATCTCTCCAGCCCCAGAAAAATGTACATTTAAAGAAAACCCTCAGTACATAATAGGTGCTTCATAAATAATTTGTAACTGATGTTTGTCTTGCTGAGAATTCCCTCAGTCTTATTCATGTGTGTGTGTGGGGTGTCTTCTCATCTCAGTATCTTGTTTAATAATAAAGTGCCTTTTAATCTCTGTAAATATTCTGTGTGTTTGTATTCTCTTTTCATGCAGATAATTTTCCAATAGGACACAGACTGTGCAGTGGAAAGCACATGACTGCTTCCACATGATGTCTCTGCCACTCAACCCATAGACTCTGCAGATATGGATAGGAATTTCTGCTTGTGGCAGAGGTTTTTGTTTTGGTTTAGTTTTTACTACTCTAATAACCAAAATCCACTTTTTAAAAAGCTGAGCATATTACAGAATAAAAGGATAAAAGATTCTCTAGCCTTGCTTCCATTTGTTCTACATGACTAAGCCCTGGCCAGTGATCCATAAAAACATGTGTTACCTGAGTTGCAAGACAGCTGTTAAAATATAGCTTCCTCTTTTGTCCCGCTTCCTGGAATGTGGATGTAACAGCTGGAACTCCAGTACCTAGTATGGACTATGCAGTGCTTTTGAGTTCAGAGGGATATGATGGCACCGTAGTCACCTTTGTTTTTCCTCTATAAGAGGCAGAGGAGCAAAAATCTGTGTTAGGTCAGCCTCTTGCAATTACCATTTTCAGTCAGCTTAATCCTAACTGATACACTCTTCTTAACAAGGTGCTATGGAAATTAATTAGAGAGTAAGAAGTGAACAGAATAAGTCATTAGAAGTGGCTGGGGATTGGGGCCTATCAAGATGGTTCAGTGGGTAAAGGCACTTGCTGCCATGCTTGACAACCTGACTTTAACCCCCAGGACCTATATGATGATGGAAGGAGAGAACTGACTCACACAGAAGTTGTCCTCTGACTTCTACCCACATACACGCTCTCTCTCTCTCTCTCTCTCTCTCTCTCTCTCTCACACACACACACACACACACACACACACACACACACACACCATGACAACCTGTTGATAGGCTGAGATCCACCTGGCAAGGTTCTGCCCTTATCTCAGCATCTATCAGCCTGGCCCCTCTCATTCTATGCTAGCTCCAGCAGCTGGTGCTGGGCCACCATCTCTAGAGCTGTTACTGCTCTTCTGTTAGGGCCTTGACCACCCAGGGACCATCTCTTCTATACAAGGCTCTCCTTACCCTCCTCTGCGGTATTGGTGTGGAGATCTTGCCTTACTGTGCTCCATCTGGTGGTTTTAGGATCCAGTTGTTTAAGGAAAGAAGTAAACTTTGAGTAACTTTTAGATCTTCATAACTTTGATAACTTTTTTTGTCTTTTTTTGAGAGAGGGTCTCCCTGTAGCCCCAGCTGGCCTGGAACTAGCCATGTAAACCAAGCTGGCCTTGAACTCACAGAGATCCACCTGTTTCTGCCTCCCAAGTGCTGGGATTAATTATGAAGATCAAGCTGCCATGACCAGCTTGATCTTCATAATAACTTTGATTGCTTCCAGATGATTATGTAGATTTGTGGCTTTGATTTTGAAAACCTAGTAGTACTATTTCCACAAGAATTGTTCTTTCCAGTGTTTTATTTTTGATTGATTGATTTTTTTTTTTTTTTTTTTTTTTTTTTTTTTTTTTTTGAACAGGGGTACACGTATGTCCATCGCTGCCTGACACTCTTTAGACCAATTGGCCTTGACCTCCAGAGATCTGCCGGCCTCTGCCGCGGAGTGCGAGGGATAATGAATAAGACGAGGCAATGAGACTTAATGTGGTGAAAACATTTTCCACTCTGGTTTCCATTTCCTTTCCTTTCCTTTTCGTTTCCTTTTCCCTTTCCTTTCCGTTCCGTTCCTGGCCTGTCGCTCTCCTTCTTCCTCTCCTCTCCTCTCCCCTCCTCTCCTCTCCTCTCCTCTGCCTCACCTCTCCGCTCCTCTCCTCTCCTCTCCTCCCCTACCCCTCCGCACTCCCACCTCTCCTCTCCTCCCCTCCAATCCCCTCCCCTCCCCTCCCGTCCTGATCGCTCTCCCCTCCCCTTCTTTCTTCTCTCTCTCCCCTTCCCTCCCCTCCTTCCTTTGTTTTTTTTTTTTTTTGTAGTTTTGAGACAGGGGCTCACAGTCCCTTTAGTCCCAGACGATACCTGAGCTCGCTCTGTCGAACCGAGGGCGGTCCTAAAACTCACAGAGAGTCCACCTGCCTCTGCCTCCCAAGTGCTAGGATGCTGCCCTTTTCCTTCCTAACTAATAACAGAGCCAGCAGCTCAACCCCATGGTTGCTTTTTGGATATTAATTGTCTTAATGTACAAAAAAAAAAACAAGAAAAAGCTCATCTCGGGGCTTGGGAGATGGCTCACGGTTAAGGATCACTTGACTGGGGCTGCTTTTGCAGAGACCCGGGTTTGATTCCACACCCAGCATGGAGCTAAGACTTCTTTTAACTCAGCTTCAGGGAACCAACACCCTCTGCGACATCCGTGGCATTGTACAACGTGGGTGATGCACAACCGCCAGCAGACAGTAACAATTCTACACATAAATAATAAATAAAGAGGTGCCTCGAGAAAGTGGCCTGGTGTTTAAAAAAGCGCCGGCTACTCTTGCAGAGGACCCGGGGTTAGATCCCCAGCAGCCCCTGGCGGCTGAGAAGCCCTTCCCCTCCCTCCCTCCCCTCCCTCCCTCCCATACCTGCCATCCCGCCCTTCCCCATTCCTTCTTTTACTATCCAATGCAGAGAGAGCCTTTATTCAAAATGGCTAGGTTTTAAAGGCAGCGTGATTTAATTTCACAGGGCCCACAATACCCAGCTTTCTTTGTGTCACACATCCCACTCCAATATTGTGTGGCCAGGGACTCCCACTTGTGCCTAGTAGACCCCTGGGGTTGGAGTGTGCGTAGCCATGTCTACCTAACTGACCTGAATTGTTTCCCACAAGTATCACCCTTTTAATTTTTGTTTTTTTTCTGAGAGACAGGCCCATAGGAGATGTTAACAAGCAACAAGGAACCTGGCTTTGATAAACCGCACTTTTAGCCTGTTTATGAGTGCAAGTGTGGAGGGGGGCGCATCAACCTGAAATTTTTATTTTTTTAATTAAAAAGGTATTTTTATTTTATTTTTTTATG
The DNA here is from genome assembly GCA_009823505.1 of Rhizomys pruinosus. Lineage (NCBI taxonomy): Eukaryota > Metazoa > Chordata > Mammalia > Rodentia > Spalacidae > Rhizomys > Rhizomys pruinosus. The sequence continues at coordinate 223,080 of VZQC01014859.1, forward strand.
CTTATTTAATGGCTGTGCCATGAGGTTTGTGCACGCGTGCGTGCAGTGATGCGGAAGTCAGAGACTGTGGGGTCAGATTCCCCTGGAACGTGGAGTTAAAGACGGGTCTTAGCCCCCTGTGGGTGCTGGGGATCGACCCGGTCCTCTGCAAGAGCATCCTGTACTCTTAACCCAAGGGCCTCAGTCCAGCACCTATTTTAATAAATTATTTTATTTTTTATCTGTATGAATGTAGTGCCTACATGTAGGTTTGTGTACCCGTGTTGTGTGCAATGCCACGGAGGTGAGAAGAAGGTTGTATGGATTCCCCTGGACGGAGGGTAAGACAGTTCTTGCTGCCATGTGGGTTCTGGAATCGACCCTGGGTCCTCGGCAAGAGGGTCATTGCTCTTAACCACTGAAGCCATCTCTCCAGCCCCCATACCTTAAAGTTTTTATTTTTACATTAAGACCGATTAATATACAAAAAGCCAAACCATTGGGGCGTAAGCTTGCTCAAATCGGTTAAGAGCACACCGACTGCCTTTTACTTGCGATTGAACCTGGGTTTGATGTCGCCACACCCCATCGCGCAGCTAGACCATCGTAACTCACAGTTCATGGGAAAGCCGCAACCCTTTTCTTGACCCGTCATCGCACCCACCCCCGAATTGATTACAGGTGTGTGCACTACTTAATGCAGATAGTACACTCTATCCATAAAAAACCAACCAAGATGAAACCATGTCAACATAGCAAGGGATGTAAGATAAATCGCAAAGGCAATACTCATATCGATGCACAAAAGTTTTGAACAACCCACGGTCCATAGTCCAATGGAGGTGCTTGTATACCAAGCGATGTTGATCAAATACGAGAAGCAGTACCTATTTGTTGACATCTCAGTAATCCACCCCCTCTCCCTCACCCCCTACATTCTAATGCACGCCGCTTCCCAAATGTCCCTAAGGCTGTGGAAAAGGGGTGAAAGTAAGGGAGAGGCAAAAACAGTCCACTTTGTAAAATGTTGGTTTTAATTATTTGATCTATTGGCAGGTACTGTCTCCTGTAGGGTTTGTGCAAACCCGTGTTGAAGCCATGCCACGCTGAGGTCAGAAGAGGGGTGTCCGATTCCCCTGGACCNCGGAGTAGCACGCAGCTGACACCATGAGCTTGCACCCTCTAGTGATATAGTTTGTATGCTTAAAACCAGTGTACATGCCGGCGGCGTTAGGTGAGCGCACGCCTTTAATCCTAGCACTTGCGGGGCAGGCAGAGCAAAGGCGGATCTTTTCTTTGAGTTCAAGGCCAGTCCTGGTCTACAGGAGTGAGTTCCAGGACAACAAAGTCTACAGAGAGGAAAAAAAAAAAAAAAAACAAGACCAAAAAAAAAAAAAAAAAAAAAAAACCCAAAAAAAAAACAAAAACCCAGTGGGTACATTATTACTTTTCAGATTTAAAGATATCAAAGGCTGAGATTTTTTTTTTTTTTTTGGTCTTTTCAAAGACAGGTCTTCCCGTAGCCCAGCTGGCCCTGGAAGAACTCTCTACCTATTAGACCAGCTGGCCTTGAACTCACCAAAGATCCTCCTGGCCTCTCTGCTTTCCAAGTGCTATGATTAAAGGCTATTGCACCACCACGCAT
>VZQC01014859.1:229703-277412 GCA_009823505.1 Rhizomys pruinosus
TGAGATGAGAAGACAAACCCCACACACAACACCACTGAATAAGACTGAGGGAATTCTCAAGCAGACAAACATCAGTTACAAATTACTTTATGAAGCACCTATTATGTACTGAGGGTTTTCTTTAAATGTACATTTTTCTGGGGCTGGAGAGATATGGCCTTAGTGGTTAAGAGCGCTGACTGCTCTTGCAGGACCCGGTTCAATCCCAGCAACACACATGGTGGCTGAAGAACCGTCTTTACACTCCAGTTCCAGGGGGATCGACACCTTCTTTCTGACCTCAACGCTCATTGCAATACACGGGTGCACACAACCTACATGCGCAGTACATTCATAACAAAAAAAAATAGAATAAAATTTTAAAAATTTTTAATGTACATTATTTCTTTTTTCATTCTTTTTTGGTTTTTTGACGAGGCGGATCTCCCTGTAGCCCCAGCTGTCCCTGGAACACTCTGTACGACCTGAGCCTGGGTCCTTGAAAAACTCACAAAAGATCTGCCCTATTCCTCTGCCCCCAAGTGCCTAGGATATTAAAGGAATGCAGTGCACCAACGAAGACGGAAGACCTCGGCGAAAATGTACATTTTTCAATGTAATATACACTTAACAAAGCAATATGAAGACCACTAATCTTATGTGTATAACTCAAAGGAACTTATACACATGTACACACATATGTGGTAGTCATCATCACCATCTTCATCATTTCAGAAGGCTCCTTTATATCCCTTTCCAATCAGTAACCAATACTCAGACTCTTCGCATTTTCTGCCTTCCAACTCATGGCTTAATGTTTTCCATTCTTGAACTTCATTAAAAATACAGTGTTTATTTTCTTATGCATGGTTTTATTATTATTATTTATTATTATTATTAGTGTATTGCCTGCATTCATGTACATGATGTTAAGTGCACCTGTATTGTTGCAATACCTGCCATGAGGCAGTGGAAGAGCCAAGTGATTCGGATCCCCTGGAACTGGAGTTATGGAAGTAGTCGCAATTTTAAGCAGCACACACAACAACGCAAAGAACAACAACCAGAGTGCGCGGGCAACTCGAGCCCAAACTCCCCAGCAGACACTCTGCAAAAGCAGCACAGTGCTCAATATTAACCTGCCTCCGAGCCAGCCTGGGATCTACAGAGTGCGTTCCAGGACAGCTGGAAGAACGTCCTACAGGGAAGACCAACAATGACACCCGCCTCGAAAAAGACCAAAAACAAAGAAAAAAAGAAAAATGAAAAAATGACATTAAAAAAAAAAAAATTTTTAATTAAACCATTTTATTTATATCTTTTTTGTAATGTAACAATGCAACTGTTAACTGACTGCAATTGCCATAGCGTTATGTGCACCCCGTGTGTCATGCCAGAAGCATGGCAGCGCATGACCCCACGAGTCCAGTCCAAACAGAAAACACCCACGGTATATGGAAACATTACCCCTGGAACTGAAACGTATAAAGACGAAGATTTCCTCAAGGCCACCATGTGGGCTATGCTAGAGGACTCAAGCCAACCCCAGTCCTCTGCAAGGAGCAGTCAGCGCTCTTAACCACCTACCATCTCTCCATCAAGGAGTGAGCCATAGCCAATTAACATTTAACTTTTGGGACACACAAATATTAGGCTGCAACTGACTACACAAATCTCCAGGTAGGTGAGGTGTAGCTGAGGAGTCTGTTTTGACTCAAGAGACCATTTTTCTTTTAGTGGTCTACATAACACTCACCGGCATCATGAAGGCCAACTGTCCATTTGCAGGGCAAGGTCTCAAAACATCCTTTTTATGTCAACACCATGTCTTCAGCAGCAGGGTCTTACTAATCCTTTTGTTGTGTACTCCAACATTGTAGGCAGAGTCTTTGTTTTGGGGGGTTTGTTCAAGGTCCCCTAGCCAACAACTCCTTATTAAAGGTAGTCCCTAACTGGTATCAGAAGCTCTTATCCATCTATATCTCACCTAACTATAAAGCAAAATCTAGAGGTAGGGCAGTTATCCAAAGGGACAGGCAAAAATGTCCATTTTACCATACCTTTTAGATGTATAGACAAATCAATTCCCCTACTCTTACTAAAGTCCTCCTTCACTAAATGTTTTATTTAACCATTAAGCTTTTAAAGATTTTACAGTTATACCTGGCCTTGATACCTCTCCTTAATGAATTCACTTTTTGTCTTTGTTCCTTCAGGTGTGTAGGGTAAATTTCCAATGGGTTTTTACCTCTGTAAAACACTCAGATGTTAAGCCTGGTGTGGTGGCACATGCCTTTAATCCTAGCACTTGGGAGGCAGAGGCAGGCGGATCTTTGTGAGTTCAAAGCCACCCTGGTCTACAGAGTGAGTTCCAGAGTTCCAGGACAACTGGGGCTACAGGGAGACCCTGTCTCGAAAAGACCAAAAAACAAACAAACAAAAAAACCCCTCAGATGTTAGTATTAGGTATTAAACATAAACCAAGTCAAACATAGCATGGGAAATTTATACCTATTTTTATCAATTGTTGTTTGAGAACAGGAATAAGGAGCATTAGTTTATCTAATTTTTTTTTTTTTTTGGTCTTTTTGAGGCAGGGTCTCCCTATAGCTCCAGCTGTCCTGGAACTCACTCTGTAGACCAGGCGGGCCTTGAACTCACAAAGGCGGGCCTTGAACCACCTGCCTCTGCGTCCCAAGTGCTAGGATTAAAGGTGTGTGCCACAATGCCCAGTAAAGTTCATTCTTTAGTACCTGTAGTCATTTTCCTTTAGAGGCTTGATATCAGAGAATCTGACCTTGGTATTCTCTTTAGTTAATTTTTGAGGATAAAGGATATCCCTTTAAAGATTCCATGCCTGTTAGTCAAAAAAGAACAGTCAACCATGTCCCATAAGGAGCCACTGTCATAATAATTGACTCTTAACCCAGAGAGATGCCATCAGGAACCCCTATATGTCACCCCTTATGTTGGTTCCCTGTGAAGTGGCCTTTTTTCAAGCTTCTCCCATTTTTCTTTTCTTTTTTTAATTTTTTACTATATTTCATGTGTATGAATGTACTGTCTGCATGTAGGTTGGTGCACCCGTGTTGTGCAATGCTCCAGAGGTTAGAAAAGGGGGTTGGCGTTGGCTTCCCCTGGAACTGCAGTTAAAGATGGTTCTTAGCTGCCATGTGGGTGCTGGGAATTGAACCCAGGTCCTCTGCAAGAGCAGTCGGTGCTCTTAACTGCTGAGCCATCTCTCCAGACCCCTATTTTTTCTTGATGTCTAGATGTGCCAATCCCTTTGTTTGTTCTCTGGTTCATTGTCACAGTCTAAGAACATACACATTTTGTAGGCACCCAAGATGGTCATGTCTCTGTCTGTGGTAACACATAAGCAAATCCTTTTTCCATAATTAGTTTTAAAATTGAAAATTGAAAAAAATAAGATTGACAAAATTTTTGAGTAGAGAGTTTTATATTTAACTGTATCCGGGAGGGAGCCATATTACCCATGTTCTCATTTTTTTTGTTTTCTCTCTCTCTCTAATTCTAATCCAAATCTCCCAGTCTTTGTCTTTTGATTGGGGCGTTTAGTCCATTAATATTTAAGGTTATAATTGAAATATGTGTGTTGCTTCCTTTCACCTTATTATCCATTTGCATTTTTAGTCTCAGTTTCTACTTCCCCCAGCATGGCCACACCTTCTAAGACCTCCAGAAACAGCACCACCAACTGGAGACAAATGTCTGAATACCTAGAGCCTATGGGGGACACTCATTCAAACCACCACATTCCACTCCCTGGCCCCCATAGGCTCCTGACCATATAAAATGCAAAACGCATTTAGTCCAACCTTAAAAGTCCCCATAGTCTTTACCAGTTTCAATGTCATTCAAAAGTCCACAGTCCAAAGTCTCTTCTGAGACTCAGGCCAATCTCTTAACTGTAAGCTCCTGTAAAATCAAAAGGCAAATTACATACTCCCAATGTACAGTGGAACCGAATACACATTCCCATTCCAAAAGGGAGGAATAAAAGGCATAGTGAGGAAATACTGGAACCAATAACAGAAAAACCGAAAACCAGCAGGGCAAAACGCCAAGTCCTGTAGCTCCACATGTGACTTCTGGGACTTGACTTCCAAGGGTCTTAAATGGCTCAGCTTTCTTCCAGCTTTCCTTGCAACACACATCTCTTTCTTAGGCTGGCACCACCTCCCCGTATGCAGCTCTCCTTGGCAAACATCTCACAACTCTGGCAAATCTCGAATGTCCTCCCGGGGTCTCCGCTGCCAACCAAGATTCACATTCACAGCTTCAAACAGTGGCCTTATCAGGGCCTTCTTTATTCACGGACACCCCTGCTGTACTCTTCCTGGCCTCTTTGGTTCTCTGAAACTGTGGAGGAAGAGCTGATGAACCCTTCACTCTTGCAAACCTCAAGCCTCTAAAGCCCAGAACCACGTGAATGAAATTTCCAAATCTGGCTGCAAGTTTCGGGCCCAGACGCCCTGGCCCGTTTCAACCACATTTGCTACTTTTCTCTGCCCCGGACTTGCTGGAGGATTAGTTGGGTGTGGTCTTGCCTGAAGGTACTGAATCTTTTGTTTACTTGTAAACAAAAGGCCTCTCCAGGCCTCTCCTTAATCACTTTAAACTCCTTATCAAAAGGAAACTCTCCTTCACATGCCTTGGCCATACCTTTAATCTCCCTAGTGCAGTTTTCAGATCCCACTAACCTCTCCCTTCACATGCCTTGGCCCCAACCTTTAATCTTCCTATTGCAGTTATTCAGATCAGAACTGTACATTTTGCATTTCTTTCTGCTCCATCTCTGCTCTTTTTCACTGTAGATCTGTATAATACTAACCATTAATAGCCAAGCCACCATTCTTACATTAGGCTGTCTTGAATATCCTCAGCCAAAGACATCAGTCCTCTGCTTTTCAACTTAGCATCAGGCAAAGCATCTGGGCTGTGGGCAAAATGCTGCCAAACTCTTATCAAAATATTCTGGTTGCTGCCTAAGTCTTATTTTTCCCCTGGACCATATCTTTTGCAGCCATGCTTTCTTCCAGGCCTCCACTAGAATGGCCCTTTAAGCTCTGCTTATAATAGTCAACAGCCTTTCCAGCCCAAAGTTCCAAAGTCTTCCACACTTCTCCAAACATACACATGGTCAGGTTCTTCACAGCCAACAGCCCACTCTCTGGTACCAATAACTGTATTAGTCAGTTTTCTGTTGCTGTGATAAAACACCAGACCAAGGAACTTATAAAAGGAAGAGTTTATTTGAGCTTACAATTGGCGGTTCCAGGGAATTAGTCCATTGTGGCGGGAGGCATGGTGGCCGGATCCAGAGCAGCAAACAGAGGGTCACATATCGCAAAGAGCACAGGAAGCAGAGAGGAGCAACTGTAGAGCACGAGGCTTGTTATACTTTTATTAATACAGTTATACTTTTATTAATTTCTCTTTCTCGGTTCCTGGCGATAGTTGTTCCTTTCTTCTGTCCTTTGAATTGCTTCAAGTATTCTCTGAAGGGTTGGTTCCCTGGACACGTATTCTATCATTTTGTTTATGTCATGGAGGATTTTTCTCTCCTTGAACTGTAATCAACATTTTCCTGGGTATAATAACACTGGTTGACATCTTTAGTACTTTAACCACCTTCTTCTTGCTTTCATAGTTTGCACTGAGAAGTCAGTTGTAATTCTGATGGATTTCCCCTTATATGTAACTTGTTGTTTTTTTTCTTGTGGCTTTCAGAATTTTGTCTTTGCTTTCGGTGTCTAGCATTTTAACTACGATATGGCATGGGGAGCTTCTTTTCTGATCTTGTCTGTTTGGAGTTCTATGTGCTTCTTGTATTTGTATTGGTTTGTCTTTTTTTTTAGTTTGGGGAAATTTTCATCTGTTGTTCTGCTGAAGATCTGATCAATACCATTCTCTTGGGATTCTTCTCCTTTCTCTATCCCTATGATGTGGAGGTTTGATCTTTTCATAGTATCCCACACTTCCTGGTTGTTCCACTTTTGTGTATTTTTAAATTTTTCATAATCTTTACTTGAGCTTTTTAGTTTTTCTGTGTTATCTTCCAGGTCTGATATTCTTTGTTCTGCTTCCTCCATTTTATTCCTGAGGCTTTTTTTCTGTTCCTTTCCTCTTGATTGGATGAGTGTTTGATTTCCTTTTTCATTTCATCATGTGATTTCTTTAGTATTTCCACTTTCTTTTGGAGCTTCTCAATCTCTTCCTGTAGCTCTTTGCTTAGCTGGTTGTTTTCCTTTTTTATTTCAACATGGGATCTTTTCAGTGCTTCCACTTCCTTCTGGAGTTTGTCATTTTCTCCCTCTAGTTCTTTCTAGCATTTTTCATTCTCTCTCTCTAGGTCCTTCTTGAATTGTTCATTCTCTGTCCTTAGTTCTCTGACTTGTTCTTTATATTCTTTGATTTCTTTGAATATGTCTGAAATTGTTCCTCTAAGATCTGTGTCCTGGGCCATCCTCAGGGGAGTCCCACTGTAAGAATCTCCCACAGGGTTGATAGAGCTTGGTATGGAATTATCCTGCACTTTTCACATGTTGTCCCTTCATCATGTCCCTGGCATGTGGGTTTCTCTTTGCCTGTGTTCCAATGTGAATCCCAATGCCTCTTCACTGTGTTGAAGGCTTGCTTTGCTTCCCTTCTTCAGATGCCTTTGTTGTTTGTTTGATTTGGTTTTCTCGTTTATGGAGTGTTGACTTGTCTAAGTTTTAGGCTTTCTACTGGAAGTCTAACTCACTCTTCCCTTTCTGTTCTGAAGGTTCTCAAAAGAATCTACTTGGAAACTCCCTCAGCAATTCCAATTGGAGGAGAGTGGGGTGGGGGAGTCGTGGGGTGCTCTGTGATTCAGGTGGTCCTGGGAAATCCCTGATTAAAGCTCTGTGCACTCAAGTCTCACAGTAGCAACAGGCCTACCTCTTATACCAGCTAGCAAGGAGACTTCGCCCCCGCAAGACAATGATTGAATTATCCAACAGACCAAAGAAACGATTATCTAATAACCCAATGATAGAATTATCCAACAATCAGCCTGGCTGAAGTGCCTGGCTCCTACCTGTGCTTCGGATGACACACCATTTTTTTTTTTAACTTAGCTGTTTTTATCTCCTAGAAAGGATTCAAACATCAGTCCTTCCTACTTCTGTGTTTCTGAGACCCCTATTAAGCACTGGTTGGTTATCCTGAGGTCCCCTTCTGTTTTCCCCTAGGGTACTGTGCCTTGAGCCTGTAAAGGCTTCAGTATTGTCCCTTGTAATTGTCACAGTAATTGCTACACTGCCTTGGGAAGGATCATGAAGTGAGGTCAGCACAGTCACTTTTTAGCTGCCCTGCTTTGAAGCCTTGCATTGCTCCTAGCAGTGGGGCGTTTGAGTCTTGATTTGTTTGGATTTTGGCCTTTGAGATGCCTGCTAAAGCTCAGAAAAGACAGGAAAAGTTGCCTTTAACATCCTGTTACATTAACTGATATTTTTGTTATGTCTACGACTTCAAGCAATACATATGGTTAAGTACTTAAGCCCAAGCTGTTAACCTATTCAGCCTAGCTTTCATGGCCACAAAATAAGACTAATATGGTAGATAAAAATGATGGCCTTTCAAGACTGTTGTGAGTTAAATGCAGCAATAGAAGTAGATGCTTGGGATAGTGCTGTCATAAGTTCTAAAAGTAACACTGTGATAATTTAAAATACCATATTGCTATGCAGACATACCTCTTGATCTTAGGATTGTGGTAATTAGGTTCCACTGGTGAACAGAAATATTGTAAGAACTGAATTAGTCTGAGATCTCTTTGCCCTGAGACATGCTCTTACTTGACATTACATATCCTCCTTTTGATTTATAGCCTTTTTAGGGGAGAGGAATAATGATGAGAGTAATAAACTATAACATTGTATTCTCTGAACAGTTTTTTAAACTTTGGGAGAATTTTTCAGGCTGAGATGTAGCTCAGTTGATAGAATGCTTGCCAAGCATGCATGAAGCTCTGGATTAGATTCTTGGGACCAAATTAACCAGGTTTGGTTAAAAATAAAATATAAAAAATAAAATAAAATAAAAAATAAAATACACCTGTATTGCTAGCACTAGGGAGGTGGGTAAAGGGGTCTGAAGCCCAAGGTCATTATGGGCTACTTAGTGAGTTGGAGACTAGCCTGAGCTAGATACTCTGTCTAAAAACAACGACAACAACAACAACAAACCTCAACCACTTTGGTAGATTTCTTTTTCTTTACTTTTTCCCCCCCAACAGGAAAACAGAAACAATACAAAATGTCAATAACAAAACAACACAACAAGAACAAAAAAAGGGGAGGGTTTCCATTTCTTATTCTGGTGAAATAGTCAATTTGTGGGGCTTGGTATATGATTCTCTTTTTTTCCCCTTCTCTCTTTTTTTCTTTTCCTGCTCTTTCTGGGCAATCAGAGGGTATGTGTTTACTGGCTAGTCCAGGAAGCCTTGAATTCTCAGCTGAGAGTCTGGTTAATTTGGGGGTGGGGGATCTCATTCCTAAACTGCCTAACCAATTTCTAGCTCCTGTATAGTTATATTATCCTCTGAAAAGGGTCACCCCAGTCACCAGAAAGGAATGGAGACACCAACGGCTCTGACTTCTTCCATGCTGAAAAGAGACATTGGGTGTGGCAACTGGGGTATCCCCTATTCATAGGGTCAATCTAAAAGACCCCCAAGCATAACTATAGATGGAAAAAAATCCTTCACTGGTGCTGGTGAAAGCAAAATAAAGGCAGGAGTAGTTAGGTACATGATCTAGACAGGGAGCAGAAGTAAGAACAGGGTGAATTCAAATGTCCAACTTAAAAGTCCATTAGAGGCCTAGAGAGATGGCCTAGTGGTTAAGAGTGCCGACTGCTCTTGCAGAGGACCCGGTTCAATCCCCAGCACCCACATGGCGGCTAAGAACCATCTTTAACTCCAGTTCCAGGGGAATCTGACACCCTCTTCTAACCTCCGCGGCTTTGCACAAAGCCTACATGCAGACAGTACATTCACACACATAAATAAATAAATAAATTTTTAAAAAGTCCATTAAAATTTATTGGCCAGGGGTTTCAAAGCATCCATTTATTAAGTTTCTCCTTCTGTTCATTTGGCCATGATGTGTGGACTCAGGATCTGCTTTTCAGGCTTTTTAATAGTCAGGATATGAGTTTCCACTTAGTTTCTAGGAAGAAACAGGAAATTTTATTATTGAGCATTAATTAACAACAATAGTGGACTTGTCCACTATTGTTGTCCTTCGGCTGCAGGTGACCCTACACTTAATCAAGGCCAAGATCTAAGGTTTTTATGCCTGTTTAACATTTCATGTAACTTTAAGCTCAATATGTGGAGGCACAATTTTTTAGGCTTTAAAAAAATGTATTAGTGGCACATGCCTTTAATCCCAGCACTCCGGAGGCAGAGGCAGGTGGATCTCTGAGTTCAAGGCTGCCTGGTGTATTAGTCACTTTTCTGTTGCTGTGATAAAACACCATGACCAAAGGAACTTATAAAAGGAAGAGTTTATTTGAGCTTACGATTGACAGTTCCAGGGAATTAGAGTCCATTGTGGCATGGCGGCTGGAGCTGGAGCAGCATGCCGAGGTTCACATCTCACAATGAGCACAGGAAGCAGAGAGAGTGACTGGAGACCACACAGCTTGTTAAACTCACTAAGCCTGCCCCCAATAATGTACTTCCTCTAGCATGGCCACACCTTCTAAGACCTCCAAGAACAGTGCCACCAATTGGAGACAAATGTCTGAACACCCAAAGCCTATGGGGGACACTCATTCAAACCACCACACCTGGTCTACAGAGTGAGTTCCAGGCCATCTGGGGCTACAGGGAGACCCTGTCTCAAAAAACCCAAAAAATATATATATATAAAAAATAAAATAAAATAATTAAAAATAAAAATAAAATAAAAGTATTGACTATCTTTTGGTTATACTTTCTTTTCTTTTTTTTTTTTTTTTTTTGAGACAGTGTCTCCCTATAGCCCCAGCTGGCCTGGAACTCTGTAGACCAGGCTGGCCTGGAACTCACAGAGATCTACCTGCCTTAATTTCTTCTTTTATTATATTTTAAGGGATTCACAATATAATAGCACAGTTCAGATCACATTGACATTGCTCAGTTTGCCATACAATTAATTGGTGCTAGTATCCACAGATGAGGGATATCATTCGTCGTTTGTTTTTCTGGGACTGTGTTACTTCAGATGCCTTAATTTTCTCTAATCATATTCATAATTGTTCTTTTAAGATCTGTATCCTGGGTTATATCCAAGGAGTCTTCATTAGAGGGTACTTGAATAGGGGTATTAATGTTTGGTGGAGATCCACCTGAGTCTTTCTTTCACTGAGTCTTAGGCATTTGGGTAGCTTCTCTTGGGAGTGGTTCTAATCTGAAGCTTACTTGTTTATTGAGCTGACACTGATTTTGCTTATATTCTTCTTTTTGGTCTTTTGAGACAGGGTCTCCCTGTAGCCCCAGCTGTCCTGGAACTCTCTCTGTAGACCAGACTGGCCTTGAACTTACAAAGATCTGCCTGTCTCTGCCTCCCAAGTGCTAGGATTAAAGGCGTGTGCCACCACGCCCGGCTTTTGGTTATGTTCTTTAGGTGTTTGTTGACTTCTTAATTGATGTACAGGTGTGGATACTTTAGGCTTCAAAATCTCAACTCTATCCTAACACTGTACAGATCAACACCCCTCACCCAACTAGCAAATAGTTTATCCAGTAGACTAAGCCTTGCAACACCCAAGCCAGCCCAAATCCTCCAGGCCTGTGAAACCTGTACCCCGAGGGCCCCAGCCACTCCTGGTCCTGTAGGCTGGAAGGTCACAACCCTTCTACTGAAATGCAGCTAGAGTGGACCCCAATCACCCACCCGGTGAGATGAACTCATGGAACCACTGTATACCACCCTTAATCAACCAGCCAATCCTCCAGGGCTAGGCACCAAGGTCTGTACCTGGGTTCAGTAGGAGAAAGGCTCAGCCAACACTGGTTATTATCCCTATTGTCTCCTGACGCCCTGGGGCAGTATCTATAGCATCAAATTGTTGTCCCTAAGGATCCAAATGCCCTAGGACCACCTCTGATGTTTTCCAATGCTCTTGGGGCCCCTAAGTCCCCCTCCCCAACTTTGCCCTTAGCTGCTCAGAATGTACTCTCTGTCTTAGGAGCCGCCATCTTGGAAAAGCCTTCCCCCCTTTTTTTTTCATTTTTAACAACTGTCTTTTTCTTTCCTTAGGTCTTTAAAATGCTGGTATTTGGTAAAACATGACTTTATAAGCTTACCTAGTGTATTAGTCACTTTTTTTTTGCTATGATAAAACCACCATGACTAAGGGGACTTATAAAAGGAAGAGTTTATTTGAGCTTATGATTGATGGTTCCAGGGAAGTAGAGTCCATTGGTGGGGGTAGGTATGATGGCAGGGGCTGGAGAAGAAAGCTGAGGCTCACATCTTCCAATGAGCACAGGAAGCTGAGAGAGAGAGAGACTGGAGACTGCAAGGCTTGTTGAGCACACTAAGCCCACCCCCAGTTACATACCTACTCCAGCATGGCCACACCTTCTACGATCTCCCAAAACAGCACCACCAACTGGGGACAAAATGTCTGAATACTTGAAGCCTATGGAGTACATTCTCATTCAAACCACCATACCTAGTATACAAATCTTTTTCTGAGGGAATGTATTTTTGAGACAGAATGTCCCTATAGCCTTAGCTGGCCTAGAACTTACTATGTAGACCAGGCTGGCCTTGAATTCACAGAGATCTGCCTGCTTTTTACCTCCCGAGTGCTAGGATTAAAGGCATGAGCCACCACACCCGGCTTAAAGACAGTTCTTAGCCACCATGTGGGTGCTGGGAATCGAACCCAGGTCCTCTGCAGGAGCAGTTGGTGCTCTTAACTGCTGATCCATCTCTCCGGCCCCATAAATCCTATTCTTTTTCCTCCAACCTAGAATGACTACATTATATTATGTTATATTATATTATATTATATTATATTATGGATTATATTTATTATATTATTTATTTGACATGGTCTCATGTAGTCCAGGCTGGTCTGGAACTTTCTATATAGGTGAAGCTGACCTTGAACTTCGGATCTTTCTGCCTTCAATCCCAAATTCTGGGATTATAGGGATGTGCCACCAAGTCTGGTTTTATGCAGTGCTAGGGATTAAACCCAGGGCTCCTTGGCATTCTAGTAAGTGCTCTACCAACTGAACCACATCTGCAGCCCTTAATCACTTTTTTCTTATTAAAAATATTAATAGCCAAGGCGTGGTGGTGCATGCCTTTCATCCTAGCACTTGGGAGGCAGAGGCAGATGGATCTCTGAGTTCAAGGCCAGCCTGGTCTACAGAGCGAGTTCCAGGACAGCCAGGTTGGCAGGGAGACCCTGTCTCAAAAAGACCAAAAGAAAAGAAAATATTAGTAATTAGCCAGGTGTGATGGCACAGCCATTTAATCCCAGTACTTAGAAGGCAGATTTTATATGGTAAGTCCCAGGCCAACTGGGGCTACAGGGAGACCCTGACTCAAAAAAAAAAAATTAGTAACTAAATTTTATGAGTAAAATAACCATACTTGCTGTTGTAGAACTCTCTCCCCCTAACAACACCATCTTCATCAGAGCAGCTATGACTACTTGTAAGAGACCCTTAAGGTCAGGCCTGATGTTCCTTCATAGGAGGACCCTAACCTAAGTGCTAAGGTTAACCTAAGGCAGGATTAGCTGTGGACAGTCATCCCTGCTGGCGTGAGACTTTCTGGCAGGGCAGTTGTTTTAGGGTCACCCACATTCCTGTAAGTAACCCCTCATCATGCTCTTCTAAACAAGCCAACTTAGACACATTGGCTCCGGGCTGGACTTGGGTGAAATCCTTATGTAATTTCTGTCATTGGTGCCCTAATTGGAGGGAGTGGATGTTTGTTCTCTGGAAAACTTCACAAAACACCTCATTTTAAGTAGTTAAAAAATTATTCATTTATATTTATTTCATTTAAAAATTGTTATTTTTATTTTATATGTATGAGTGCATTGTCTGTATGTATGTAAGTGGACCTGTGTCATGCACTGCCCATGGAGGTCAGGAAAGGACATTGGATCCCTAGAACTGTTAAGAATGGTTGTTGGGGCTGGAGAGATAGCCTAGCGGTTGAGAGCGCCGACCAACTGCTCTTGCAGAGGACCTGGGTTCGATCCCCAGCACCCACATGGCAGCTGAAAACCATCTTTAACTCCAGTTCCAGGGGAATCCGACACCCTCTTCTGACTGCGGCATTGCATGACACGGGTGCACAAACCTACATGAGGACTGTACATTCATACACATTAAAAAAAAAAAAAGAATAGTCGTTAGCCACCATGTGGTTTCTGGGAATGAAACTCAAGTCCTCTGCAAGAGCAGCTAGGACGTTGAACCACTGATCCATCTCTCTAGTTCCCAGTTTATTTTTAATTATATAGGTCTTTGTGTGTGTGTGTGTGTGTGTGTGTGTGTGTGTGTGTGTGTGTGTGGTCTTTTAGAGACAGGGTCTCCCTGTAGCCCCAGCTGTCCTGGAACTTAATACGTAGAGGCAGAGGCAGGCAGATCTCTGTGAGTTCAGGCCAGCCTGAACTCACAGAGATCTGCCTGCCTCTACCTCTGCCTCCCGAGTGCTGGACAGGTGTATATTTCTATAATTTATTTATTTATTTATTTTTAATTTTATTTATTTCTGTATGTGTATGAATGTACTGTCTGCATGCAGGTTTGTGCACCCATGTCGTGTAATGCCGCGGAGGTCAGAAGAGTGTGTCGGATTCCCCTGGAACTGGAGTTCTGGAATTGGAGTTTCCGACGGTTCTCAGCCGCCATGTGGGTGCTGGGGATCGAACCCGGGTCCTCTGTAAGAGCAGTTGGCACTCTTAACTGCTAGGCCATCTCTCCAGCCCCTATTTCTATAATTTATAAATACATCTAAATGAATTCTTCAGGGTTTGAGATAAAAATTTAGACAGCTCTGAGATACGGTTACTTCTCAAAATGTCTGTCTTAAAGGTACTATATTATTTACTAAGTGGTGGCTTTCAGGCTGGGGTTGTAGTTTAGTGATGGAGTGTGTGCTTTGGAGGCACAAGACCCTGGGTTCAGTACCAAGTGCCAGAATATTAATTCTGGTTTTCCCAGCTTTTATATGTGTGAGACTGTCTAGAGTTCACTAACCTTGTTAGGCTTCAGTTTCCTCACACGGAAAGTATATAACTTCTCTAATAATTATGAGCACTGAATGAGATTATGCATCTGCTGTTTTCACATCCTACAAATAAGACCATTTTAAATGATTAGCAGCATGTAAAGTATTTAAAAGTTCTTCATAAAATCACTTTTAAAAAAAGATTTATTTTGAGCCGGGCGTGGTGACGCACGCCTTTAATCCTAGCACTTGGGAGGCAGAGGGAGGCTGATCTTTATGAGTTCAAGGCCAGCCTGGTCTACAGAATGAGACAGGGTCTCAAAAAGTTCCAGCTGGCCTGGAACTTTGCTATGTAGACCAGGCTGGCCTTGGACTTATAGAGATCCACCTGCCTCTACCTCCCAAGTGCTAGGGTTAAAGGCGTGCGCCACCACGCCCAGCTATAAAAATATTTTACATATTATTATGTACCTATATGCATGTTCCTATGTGTGTGAGTGGTGTAGGTGTGCAGGTGCTATGGCATAGGTGTGGAGGACAGACGACAACTTCTGGGAGTTGGTTCTCTCTGTCCACTGTAGGCTCCAAGGATCATGCTTAGATTACTTTTGAAGCAAGTGCTTTACCCTTGGAGCCATCTTACCAGCCCCAAACTTTTCATTTTGAACATTCTTTGAACATTCAGGACTTAGTCATCCATTCCACAAATATTTACTGAGGAATTACTACCTGTTGTGTTCCAGATGCTGGGGATATAGTGGTGAAGAAGTTTACATCCCATTGGAGACAATGAGTAAACAGATAAAGTAATATTTAGGTAGGATGGTCAGGGAAGGTTAAAACTGAGTGGAAACTGCTGAGAAGCCTGTGCCCACTTGTAGGGTATGCTACCTCCTGCTACCTCCCAGGCCCCTCGAGTAGCTGGGATTCCAGGACTGCACCACGGGGTCTAGCTCTGTCCTTTCCTTAAGCAGGTGTGTGTCTTTTTCTCATTTAAGCTCATGCTTGAATCTGTATTAAAATTTTTCTAAGCTGAGTGTCATCACACATGCCTGTAATAGTTCTCAGGAAGCTGAAGCAGGGAAGGAGGATCAGGAGTTCAAGGTCATCCTTGACTAGTAAGTTTTGAGTTTTAGGGCAGCCTGAATTGTTCTTAAACTCTTCCTTGTTTTATATGAAAAGACAAAAACTAAACCAAACCAAACCAAACAAACAAAAACCCTGCCAAAAACCTTAGTAAAGGCCAGCTTTACTTACAAGTAAATATGGAATGGAGTGAGAGGGAATGTTAATAGTTAAGATGAAAAATGGGCAGAGTTAGAGATGCGTGGTGGTGAAGCACGGGTTAGTAATGGGGATGGGTTGGGTTAGTAATGGGGATGACTCAGCCCCATGTGGATGTAGTAACTACCGAGTACCTGTTAAATGGATGGATGAACCCAGAGGGATTGTAGTTACCTGGAGAGTTATGAATAATGTGGATATCAGTTATGTAACAGTCACGAAGTTAGCTGTGCTGGATAGCTTTAGTGTCAACTTGACACACCTGGGTTGAGGGAGCCTCAATTGGGGAATTGGCTCCATTGGATTGTCTGTGGCCACATCTGTGGAGTATTGTCTTGATGGTCGAGCAGTGGGGGCTGGGGGCCCCAGCCCACAATGAGTAGTGCCACCCTGGGCAGGTGGTTGTGTACCGTATAAGAGGGCAGGCTGGGCATGAGCCAGAGAGCAAGCCAGTGAACAGTACTCCTCCATAGCCTGTGCTTCAGCTCCTGCCTCCAGGTTCCTGCCCTGAGTTCTTGCCTTGGGCTCCCTGAGTGATGAACTGTGATCCAGGAGATGTAAGCTGAATAAACCCTTTCCTCCCCAAGTTGGTGTTGGTCAGAGTGTTTTGTCACAGCAATGGAAGACAAACTAGGACATTAGCATTATTCAAACACATTGACTTATGTCTCAGACCTTTAAGTAGAACACTCAATTGTGGAGAGTTCAGGAAGGAAGGAAAAGATAAATATTCATTTCATTTATGAAAGGAGTGTCTACTAATTTTTATGAGTTAGGATCATTTTATAAAATGTTAAAAAGAATCCTTTGCACCAAAGAAATAGTTAAGATAAACACAAAAAAATAAAAAGTAAAAAATAAAACAAACAAATAAAAAAAGAGAAACACAATATTCCAAAAAGAACTATACTCATCTCCTACCCAGGGTTTCAAAACTTTTGAAATTAGAGTAATTGTTCTCATCTTGTAAATTTAACAGCTTCATCTGGTCCTCAATTAAAATTCTGTAAATCTTGATTCAGATTGAGTGATTTCACATNATGTGGGTGCTGGGGATCGAACCCAGGTCCTCTGCAAGAGCAGTCGGTGCTCTTAACCACTAGGCTATCTCTCCAGCCCCAGCCTGGTCTATATATCAAGTTCTAGGCCAGCTAGAGAGATCCTCTCTCAAAAAACTAAAAACAAAACCCAAACAAAAACAAAAAATTACCATCACAAATGCTACAGCAAGCTTGACAGAATTGTGCAAGCGTTAAATTTATATTTTGAAGAATCTTTGGGCTGGAGCGATGGGTCACTGGTTAAGAGCGCCGACTATTCTTGCAGAGGACCCGGGTTCAATTCCCAGCACTCACTTGGTGGCTAAGAACTGTCTTTAAGCAGGGCATGGTGATGCAAGCCTTTAATCCTAGCACTCGGGAGGCAGAGGCAGGTGGATCTCTGAGTTCAAGGCTAACATGGTCTACTGAGTGAGTTCCAGGACAGCTGGGGCTGTAGGGAAACCCTGTTTCAAAAAAAAAAAAAGAATCTTTCTATTTTCTACTCTGCAATTAGGAACAATAACTGCCTGAGAAATTTATATTGTACATTATGAGTACTATTAAGATTTTTTTTAAGTTTCTTTGCTATTTTGGGGGCCATTTTTAGTTGCTTAAAAGGCTGTTTCCTGTGATGGGAGTGAGATAAAGGCTGATATCCTGTGTATGCTTGCTTTGAAGATTGTTATTCAGGGAACTGTGAGCAAGATGGTAAAAGTTTGAAAAGAGAAGCCAGTTTGACACTTGGCTTTTTGTTTTGTTTTTCCTCTAATGGTTGGGTTATTTCTTATTTGCTATAAAATATTTTTAGCTAAATTAAATGAGGAATTTTTGCAAGATTTATTCCTATAGGCTTTACTAAAAATTTATCCATAGCCAGATGTGGTGACACCTTTAATCCCAGCACTTGGGAGGTAAAGGCAGACGGATCTCTGTGAGTTCAAAGCCAGCTTTGTCTACAAAGACAGACTGCAGAGGCAGTAATGGACCCCAGCGGTTCATGCTGCCTTCCTTTCTATCTCAACCCTGGCTCTCCTTTTTCTGGATATCTCTAGCAAGAAAGACTCCAATGTGTAAGATTCTTGAGGTTATGGCAAAGACATACATAATATTTGCAGTAAAGAATAATTTGTAACCAGGTGTGGTAGCCCACGCCTTTAATCCTAGCACTCAGGAATCAGAGCCAGGAGGATCTCTGTGTGTTCAAGGCCAGCCTGGTCTACAGAGTGAGCTCCAGGCCAGCTGGGACTAAAAACACCAAAAAATAAAAAAAATGTTTTTTTTTTTTTTTTGGGGGGGGGAACACAGGAGTGGTTAACTCCAGGGAAAGGGGTAAGATTTCACAGAAAAAATTCTACCTGTTCTTGAAAATACATATGCAAGAAAGTATTAAAGGGCTGGGCATATAATACACCCAGGGGTAGAGTGCTTGCACAAGGCCCCCAGGTTCATTCCCTACTACAGCCAAAAATACACACAGGCATAAACATGGATTCTCACAAAGAAATTAATAGCTGTCACTTATTGAGCAGTTTCTCTGTTCAGGCATGACACAGTATTTAAACCTCACAAGTTATTTAAAAAAAATTTTTTTTAATCTTTTTGAGACAGGGTGCCCCTGTAGCTCTGGCTGTCCTGGAACTCATTCTGTAGACCAGGCTGGCCTTGAACTCATAGAGATCCACCTGCCTCTGCCTCCCAAGTACTAGGATCAAAGGTGTGCGCCATCACGCCTGGCTAAACCTCACACATTATACACATCTTAAGGTATCTGTATCTGTTGTGGCAAAAGGATGTTAAAATATGCACTAATGTCTGTAAAATGAGATTTTCAGTAGTACATAGTACATGCAGTATGAAACAATTGGTTGAGGACTGGGAAAACTAACTTAGTGGTCAAATGCCTTCCTGGCATGTATGAAGCTCTAAGTTTAATTTCCAGCACTGGAAAAAAAAAAAGAAATGAATATATATTGATAGAATGGAACTATACCTAGCTCATTAAATGCTCAAAAAGTATTTATGCTGTCGTCATTCATTATGATCGTCCTGTGGATAAGGAATCAGACTTCAGAAGGACTCAGTAATTTAAGCTTGTACAACTAAACATCAGTGTACTAGCTGGAAATCATTTAGTATTACTGGAATATATGTAAAAGATGACAAGTGGCAGGGGTCAGAGTTAGAGTCAGCAGGTGACAGACTTTGATGTTGTGTTAAGGAGTGTGAACTTTATCTTACCTCAGGTATACCATGAAGTATTTAATAATTTGCTTTTATCATTTAAACCAGAAACTAATTTAACTTTCTTTTTTAAGTTAAAATATTTTATTTATTATTTTTATTTATTTATTTGCTTAATCATTTATTTATTATTATTTTTTTTGTCTTTTTGAGACATGGTCTCCTTTTA
This sequence comes from Rhizomys pruinosus, assembly GCA_009823505.1. Classification (NCBI taxonomy): domain Eukaryota; kingdom Metazoa; phylum Chordata; class Mammalia; order Rodentia; family Spalacidae; genus Rhizomys; species Rhizomys pruinosus. The sequence goes on from VZQC01014859.1 coordinate 248,660, forward strand.
GCCCCAGCTGGCCTGGAACTCACTATGTAGACCAGGCTGGTGGTGATCTCACAGAGATCTGCCTGCCTCTGCATCTGCCTCCCAAGTGCTGGGATTAAAAACATATGCACGCCTTTAATCCTAGCATTTGGGAGGCAAAGGCAGGCGGATCTTTGTGAGTTCAAGGCCAGCCTGGTCTACAGAGTGAGTTCCAGGACAGCTGAGACTACAGGGAGACCCTGTCTCGAAAAGACCAAAAAAAAAAAATAATAATAATAATAAAATAAAAACATACGCCACCATGCCTGTTTTTATTATTTTTCTTTTATTTGCATAATTGTATTGCCTGCATGTATGTAAGTGCTCACTGAGATCAGAAAAGGGTGTCTGATCCCCCAAACTGGAGTTATAGATAGCTATTAGCTGCTGGGAATCGAACTTGGTCCTCTGAAAGGTATGTGTGCAAGCACATGCACGGGCTAGGGCTATTTCACTGAGATCAGAGTACAACTTGTAGGAGTCAGTTTTCTGTGGGTTTCAGGGCTTAAACTTAGGTTATCAGGTTCGACAGCAAATGCTTTTGCCTGTTGAGCCATTTTGCCTGCTCCAGAAACTATTTTTAAATTGGTAAAATGTGACCATATTTTGTGTATGTAGTATAAAAGCAGGTGTGTATATCTATGCCGGTTTTTAAAGCTTTGAAATTGTATATGATTGGCTTTTTCCTTTTTTTAATTAATATTTTTGACTAGATTGTTAATTTGGTTATCATGTTAGTATTTAGTTGTATCCTGAATAATAGTAAGGCTTAAACAATTGAGTTAAACATGTTTAGGAAGAACTTTAATAGAGTCGTCCTTCAGTAGTCATTGCAGATTTGTTCCAGAACCACTCATGGACACCAAAACCTGTGTCTGCTCAAGTTCCTGATATAAAATGGTGCAGTATTAGCCTGCAAGCAGTGGATGTACTTGTTCATGCTCTGAATCATCTCTAGATGACTTGTAGTACCCAATACAGTGCAAATGTGATAGGACTCATTTTATGTAGTGCTGTTTAGTGAGTGAGGACAAGAAAAAAAAATCTGTACCTATTTAGTACAGACACTTTTTTCTTCCTAAATGTTTTCAAGCGAGAGTTGGTTAAGTCCACAGATGCAAAACCCATAGATACAAAAAAAGCAACTTAAAAATTAGACGAGCTAATATTGATAGAGTGGAGCTATGCCAGGCTCATATTAATTGAGGGAATCATGTCTGCTAAATTTATTTCAGATGATGAAGATGGTTGGGAGATATTATTCAATTTTGATAACAGAACCTTGAAGCAGTTCTTGAAAACCTATAGTAGCTTCTTCGAAATATGGTTTGCTAACTACTTTGGTGGACTATGGAGCAATCCTTGAAGGCTGTGGATCTGAGCTCTAGAAATGGTTTTCTGAGGCTGGAAAGATGGCTCAGTGGTTAAGAGCACTGGCTGGTCTTGTAGAGGACCCAGGTTCGATTCTCAGCACCTACATGGTAGCTAAGAACCATCAACTCCAGTTTCAGGGGAATCTGATGCCCTCTTCTGACCTCTGCAGGTATCAAATGACATGGATGCACTTACATACATGCCAAGCAATAAACGCATACACATAATACAAAAATAATAAATAAAATATTAAAAAAAAGAAATAGCCCTTTGGGAACATTAATGGAGTAGGATTGAGACAGAGTGCAGGTAGGCCATATCAGAGGCTGGAGAAGGATAATGGCATACATTAAGGTCCTGTGACAGTAGAAGTGAAGAGACATTTGTCAAGATGTATATGGACACCCCCCCCAAAGAAAACCCCAAACCTGAGAGACCCCTGAGGACTAGATCCTCAACTGACCTCAAGGAAACAAAAACCTTGGTTAATCCGGGCTGTGTGCCCTTAAGCATCCAAAAGGAAAGTAAAGCTGGAAATAAATAATCAGTAGGGCCTGAGAAATTGTACTTTAGATATAAAACTTGAGATCTTAATAAAAAGACAAAAAGAAAAAAGAGAGAGCACTGTTGTTTGGCCTGTCTTCAGTTCTTACTGGAAAGTGCATCTACTCTGTGGCTGCCACTGCTTTTGCCATTCTTCAAAGACATGAGACACGGTTTTTTTTTTTTTTTTTGGTCTTTTTGAGACAGGGTCCCCTTGTAGCCCCAGCTGTCCTGGAACTCACTCTGTAGACCGGCCTTGAACTCACAAAGATCCGCCTGCCTCTGCCTCCCGAGTGCTAGGATTAAAGGTGTGCACCACCACGCCCGGCTGAGACACAGCTTTTGAATCCTCCAAATCTTCAATGCCAGATGGGGACTACTGAGATACCCAGCTTGTGGACTGAGCAGTTACGGGGATTTCAGCCTCATCAGAGTATAGACTGCCATTGTTAGACTACCCGGGCTGTATCATGGAGGCTAGTACAGGAAGATCAAGACACGACGTGTACTTATTGGACTTCATTTGGGGGACCATGGGAGGGAAAGACCCCAGTGTGGAGCACAAGGGCAAGATTGATGGTTGTTTGGGCTTGCCAAGAAGGAACCTTCAAACACTTAAGGAAAACATGACATCTTTTAGCAAAAAAAAAAAAAAATCCTGATATGTGTATGTATATATGTATATATATACTGAAGCAAGACAAGTTAGAACAACAACAAAAGAACTGGAAAAAAAACTCTGGAAAGACTCAGAAAAAGAGGCAAGACATGTATGGGAGAATGCAGGAACTCAGGTGGAGTAGGGGACATGAAAAGGAAAGTGACTCTAAATTCTATTGAGAAATGATGTATGGAAAAAGTTTAATAACAAAAAAGAAAGAAAAAGATGTATATGGACATCCATATTCCAAAACTATTTAGATACCTTTTGATAATAATGTTATAATCACCATGAAGTACTTTGTACAAGATATATTATTTAATTTGTCTTCTAATAACTCTACTGTTAAATCTTATTCCCCTGTCATAAATAGAGGAAAAATTAAGACTTTTGAGAGGTCAGGAGAACAGGCTATGCTGGTGAGTTAGAGAGGGTTTAAATCCAGGTTTAAATCTGGCTCCAAAGTCTGTACCCTTTGTACTGTATACCATGGTACAGTTCTCATATAACATGGCCCCCACCTAAATTTCATAACATACTTATTTTTGCGGTTTGTCTCCTTCATTGCTGAATTCAGTGATTTGTTCCATTCTCCTAGCATCAGGCATTATTCAGAGAATCTTCTTGTCTCTTTCCCCATTCTCTAAAAAATTATGTTTAAATTAATGATCTTTATGAACTAACAAGATGGCTCAGATGATAAGGCACCTGCCACCAAGTCTGATGATTGGAGTTTGATCCCCAGCACCAATCTGGTAGATGGAGAGAATGAACCCTCACAAGTTGTCCTCTGACCACTACACGTGCACTAAGTATGTAGCCTCCACTGACCTGGAACTTGCTGTGTAGACCAGGGTGACATTGATCTCAGAGATCTTCCTGCCTCTGCTTCCTGAGTGCTGGGATTAAAAATGTATACAACCATGCCCAGCAGTAAATGCATTTTAATCACACACACATCACACACATTAAGCGTCATAAAAGTAATACACTTCTGTGCACTGTACTCTGATTTATTTTCCTGCTGTATGCTATTTTATTTCATTTAAGAACTTCCAGTAAAGATATAGAATGATTTGAAAGACCTTTGTTCCTGGGTTTGGAGAGTTGGCTCAGAGGTTAAGAACATTGGCTTTTCACTTGTCACCCTTTATAGAGAAACCACAGTTTGCGGATTAGCATACCATCCAAGCATCTGTGTCTATGCTCACAGCTTAGCTTGACATAATAATTGGTACTGCTTAAATGCCTGTACATCCAATAGCTTGTGCTTTGTTAGTGTGACTAAAAAGGGTATCACTGGAAAAGCTGTCAATCCAGGAAGGGAAACAACTGAACAGACTGGATTCCAAATGACAACTCCAAAGAATTAGACTGTTTTCCTTCTCACCCACTTGTGCCCCTTTCCCAAAGCCCAGGGAACAACTGCGGAAGAGGAGCGTGGTAGAATGTAAAGCTGCAGAGGGATAGGGGTGAATCATCATGAGACTACAGGAATATAGTCTGGACCCTAACTGATCACATGCCTGTGCAATACAAGCTTCTCCAACTGGCTATATGGAACCTTGGGTTGTTCAAATTTGGACAAAGATACTTGCAAAATCACCACTTACCTAATTGTATGACATACTGAGTAACATCAACTGCAAACAACTGTGTCATTAAATTGTAGAATCCCTTAAAACAAAAAACAAAAAACATTGGCTTTTCTTGCAAAGGACCTAACTTTCAATCCTAGCACCACATGGGAGGTAACAAATGTCCTTAACTACTATAACTCAGTTCCAGGAGGATGACATGCCCTTCTTCTGGCATCTCACAAGCATGCATGAACATGGGTTTCACAGTACATACATGCAGGCATGACACACAGAAATATAAGATTGTTTTTTTTTTATGATTTTTTTTTTTTTTTTTAGTCCCAGCTGGCCTAGAGCTCGCTATGTAGACTAGGCTGGCCTTGGATTCACAGAGATCCTCCTGCCTCTGCCTCCCAAGTGCTGGGATTAAAGGCATGTACCATACACCTGGCCTAAGACAGTTTTTAGCCACCATGTGTGTGCTGGGAATCAAACCCAGGTGTTCTGCAAGAGCAGTCAGTGCTCTTAACCATTGGGCCATCTCTCCAGCCCCAAATAAAGAATTTTTTTTTCTTTTTTTGGTCTTTTTGAGACAGGGTCTCCCTTCAGTCCCAGCTGGCCTGGAGCTCGATATGTAAACCAGGCTGGCCTTGAATTCACAGAGATCTATCTGCCTCTGCCTCTCGAGTGCTGGGATTAAAGGTGTGCGCCACCATACCCAGCCAAATAAAGAATTTTTTTAAAAGACCTTTGTTCCGGGCTGGAGAGATGGCCTAGCGGTTAAGAGCGCTGACCGCTCTTGCAGAGGACCCGGGTTCGATCTCCAGCACCCACGTGGCGGCTGAGAACCGTCTGAAGCTCCAGTTCCAGGAGAACTCCAGTTCCAGGGGAATCTGAGACCCTCTTCTGACCTCCGCGGCATTGCACGACACGGGTGCACCGACTTGCATGCAGACAGTACATTCATACACATACAGAAATAAATAAAATTAATAAAAAGAAAAATTAAAAAAAAATAAAAGACCTTTGTTCCTATAAGTAACAGCATCTTGGGAAATCCCAGAGTGGGAGGAAACCTTCACCAGTGATAGATCTGACACAACATTAACATCCAGAATATATAAACTACTCAAAAAACAAAGGAACAACAATTGACTCACTCAAAAGATGGAGTAAAGAGCTGAACAGAGACTTCACAAATGAAGTAAAGATGGCTGAGAAACATCTTAAAAAGTGTTCAACATTGCTAATAATTAAGGAAATGCAAATTAAAACCACGTTAAGATTCCATCTTACTCCAGAAAGACTGGCTATGATCAAGTAAACAAAGGATACCAAATGCTGGAGAGGTTGTGGGGAAAGGGGAACATTCATCCACTGCTGGTGGGAATGCAAATTTGTACAACCGCTATGGAAAGCAGTGTGGAGAACTCTTGAAAGACTCAAAATGAGCCTACCACCTGACCCAGTCATACAACTCCTGGGTATATACCCACAAGACTTATCCTATAGCAGAGATACATGCACATCCATGTTTATCACAGCTCTCTTCACAATATTGAAGACCTGAAAGCAACCCAAGGGTCCAAAGAAAATGTGGTACATCTACACAATGGAATTCTATGCAGCAGTAAAGAAGACATCATGAATTTTGCAGGTTAATGGATGGAACTAGAAGCCATTATGCTAAGTGAAGTAACACAGTCCCAGAAAAACAACGAATGGTATCCCTTATTTGGAGATCCTAGCACCAAATTCTATTTGTAAGGCAAACTGAATAATTCTTTTTTTCTTTCCCTTTTAATAAATATAATACCTGATGTTATTCATTAACTCGCTATGTAATGTAGGAATGTAAGGTAATATTATTTTCTCTACATACAACCCTAGTGTCAAAATGTGAATCCCTAATTTTTTAAATTTTATTTATTTTTATGTGTATGAATGTACTGTCTGCATGTAGGTTTGTGCACCTGTGTCGTGCAATGCTGCAGAGGTCAGAAGAGGGTGTTGGATTCCCCTGGAACTGGAATTCTCCTGGAATTGGAGTTACAGACAGTTTTCAGCTACCGTGTGGGTGCTAGGGATCTAACCCAGGTCCTCTGCAAGAGTAGTCGGCACTCTTAACCGCTAGGCCATCTCTCCAGCCCAATCCCTAAGTAGTTTTTGGAATTAACCTATAGTTTATTTTCAGACATCATAATTTTGGTATGTATGGCGTGCATATATGCATGTTTTGAGGCTGTACAAATTGGAAGGAACAACAATAATGAAAAAGACTGGGTCAAAGAACTGACTGAAACAGTAAGCTTCTTCCCAAAACAGTAAATTTCTGCATGGGGAAAAAAAAAAAACTGAGAAAAAGATGAAAGACATGTATGGCAGAATGCATGGGCTCTGGAAGGGTGGGGGGCAGGCAAGGGGGAATGGGTCTAAATGTGACTAAGAAATGTTGTGTGAAATGCACAAAACTTCAATTAAAAAATATTTCTCTGTGGCTAGTGAACGCCATGGACACAATTCAAAGATGAGCGCTTCATAAAGAGAGCAGAGAGCCACACAGAACTTTTATTTTTTTAATTAATTTTCTTTTTATGTGTATGTACTGTCTGCATGTAGGTTGGTGCACCTGTATCGTGCAATGCCGCAGAGGTCAGAAGAGGGCGTCAGATTCCCCTGGAATGGAGTTAAAGACGGTTCTTAGCTGCCATGTGGGTGCTGGGAATCGAACCAGGGTCCTCCGCAAGAGCGGTCAGCGCTCTTAACCGCTGAGCCATCTCTTCAGCTCCAGAACTTTTAATACTTGGGTTATGTACATGGTCTGGACACAGGTACTCTTGGCATAGAGGGTGAGACTTTAGAGAGTCAATGAGAGCCTTAGTTAAGCCTTAGTTAAGCCTTGAATTAAGTCTTAGTTAACAGTGTAGCCTGTGGGGATTGGAATGTGGATTAAAATCAGAACAATTCCAAATGCCCAAACAGCTGGCCCAAGAATTATCTTCTTTGTCCCTTTATTCCCAGTTGTTTGTAAGAAAGCAACATTATGGAGGGCACAAAGAAATTGTTCTGTCCTACATATCTGTACAGTGATAACCTGCCAGAAGAATTAAGTGGAATTAAATATCTCATACTGAAGCTAAGCTCTTTCCTGATAATTTAAGAAGTTTAGAGGTTAATTGCAGGTGAATTCCATGCCATAAAACTTGCCACCCAGCCTTAGCTGAGTTTGACGGTAGGAGGAGTAGAATAATCAGTCCTTCGGTCTAATTACCAAAGGAAAGTCCTGTAAAACAAAACGTACTCCCTTTCCTCTACATTTTTTTTTAAAAAGACAATTCAAGAATGTAATTTAAAATGACAAGACTCAAAAAAAAAAATAAAATGACAAGACTCTAAAGGCTGGGCTGTTGCTCACTGGTAGAGCACATATTCAACATATAGGACCCTTTTTTTTATGAAAATCTTTTTTTTAATTTATTTATTTATTTTTTTTTATGTGTATGAGTGTACTGTCTGCATGTAGGCTTGTGCTACTGTGTCGTGCAATGCTGTGGCGGTCAGAAGAGGGCATCAGATTTCCCTGGAACTGGAGTTAGAGACAGTTCTCAGCTGCCATGTGGGTGCTGGGGATTGAACTGGGGTCCTCTGCAAGAGCAGTCGTTGCTCTTAACCACTAGGCCATCTCTCCAGTCCCCAGGACCCGAGTTTTAATCCCTGGTACCAAGTAAAATAAAATTATAATATATTACAAGACACAGAAACATGAGCTATAATGAAGAGAAAATATAGTCAATCCAACCCAAAGATGGTAACTATGAAAAAAAAAAGATTTTAAGTATGTGGGACTGGAGAGATGGCTCAGCAGTTAAGAGGGCTGACTGCTCTTGCAGAGGACCCGGGTTTGATTCCCAGCACTCACATGGCAGCTAAGAACCATCTTTAAGCCGGGCCGTGGTGGTGCTTGCCTTTAATTCTAGCACTTGGGAGGTAGAGGCAGGTGGATCTCTGTGAGTTCAAGGCCAGCTTGGTCTACAGGGCTAGTTCCAGGCCAGCTGGGGCTACAGGAAGACCCTATCTCAAAAAAAAAAAAAAAAAGAGAGAGAAATGCAGAGAGATGAAAGAAGACACCTGACATCAACCTTAGGCCTCCATATGCACACCCACATGTGCACACACATACAAACATGTATGCACACACATACAATGTGTTAAAGAATGATAGCCTTAAAAAAAAAGAATGATAGCCTTAAAAACTAAAGAAAAATGTTATCAATTCAGTATTGTATATACAGCAAAATTATTCCCAAAATGAGGTTGAAATTATTTTAAATTACTGAAAGTGGAGAAAATTTGTTGGTAGCAGTAGCACATCTGTATTACAAAGCTTGTTAAAAGGAATACAAGAAACCCATGATTAATTAAATTTACAGATGAGAAAAGTGAAGCCCAGGAAATAAAGCGACTTTCCTAATAACTTCCTGCAAGGATGAGGACTAAGCTCCACCCCTGCAGTTTCTAGTCCTGCTGTGCTGGAAAATGTGTTGAGTGGAATGGCAAGTGGAGTCCTCACATTCAGCTCTGAGCACAGCGCCCTCAGTTGTTGGGATCTTCAACTCTGGGAAAGTCATCTGTCTCCATTTCGGTGATCAAAAATGTAGGAGACGGACTTTAAGACCAGGGAAGTGTGATATTGCTGGTTAAAGTACCTTGCAGATGGAGGTGTAGAAGAAATAATTGGTTCTTTTCACCAAGCTATTTTTTTTTTAATTTGGGGGTTTATTTATTTTTTAGATCAACAGTTTTTCTTAGAGATTTTTTTAAATTTTCATTTCTTTTCTGAAATGTCCTTGAATTTGAAACACCAATAATGATTCTGTTTACATTGTGTTCTTTCTGGTAGCTAAGGAGCTGGCAGCTGTTGTCTTCAGGTAAATAGTTACTTTGGCTCTAAATGTGAAACCAGTGTTTTTTTGGAGACAGGGTCTCCCTGTAGCCCCAGTTGGCCTCGAACTCATTCTGTAGACCAGGCTGGCCTTGAACTCACAGAGATCCGCCTGCCTCTGCCTCCCAAGTGCTAGGATTAAAGGTGTGTACCACCATTCCTGACTTAGATGGTTCTTAGCTGCCATGTGAGTGCTGGGAATCGAACCCCTGTCCTCTGCAGGAGCAGTCGGTGCTCTTAACCGCTGAGCCATCTCTCCAGCCCCTGGATTCCCAGCACCCACTTTCATATGGGTGCTGGGAATCCAGATCCAGACTCAGATTCTCTTGCTTGCATTTTTATCCCATGAGTCATCTTGCTTAAACATTTTTTTTTTCTTTTTGTCTTTTTGAGACAGGGTCTCCCTGTAGCCCCAGCTGGCCTGGAATTCACTATGTTGACCAGGCCAGCCTTGAACACACAGAGATTCACCTGCCTCTGTCTCCCAAGTGCTGGGGTTAAAGGCATGTGCCACCACGCCCAGCTCTGGTTTAAACATTTTTAAAGGTCAGAATGATGGAGGCTGGAGAGATGGCTCAGCAGTTAAGAGCACTTGCTCCTCTTGGAGAGGACCTGGGTTCAGTTCTCAGTACCCATATGGTGGCTAACAATCATTCATAACTCCAGTTCCAGGGGGATCTGATGTCTTCTTCTGGCCTTTGTGAGCACAGCACACATGGTGCACTTATATACATGCAGGCAAGACACTAGTACATATAAAGTACAAATAATTAAATTAAAATTTTTTAATTAAAAATAAAAGAATGAAAACCAAGCATTGTGCTGCATGTCTGTAGTCCCAACTACTCAGGTGACTGAGGCAGGAGGATGACTCAGGAGCACAGGAATTTGGAACCAGCTCAGATGAGATTCTCACTTAAAAAAAAAAAAGTGTTTTTATTAGGAACAAAAATGCATAAAATTTTCAAAGGATACTTATTTTATTTTTTCATATAATCAGATATGCCTATTTTAAAAAGTACTTTCAATAAATATTGACCAGTGTATTCACTTATGTAACTGCCTACTCTCTCAAAAATAATATTTTGGTCACTGCAAAAAGGTCTTGCCTTTAGTTCCAGCACTCAGGAGGCAGTGATAGGTGGATCTTTGTGAGTTCAAGGCCAGCCTTGTCTATATAGTGAGTTCCAGGCCAGCCAAGGCTGCATAGTGAGACCTGTCTATGTTCCCTCATACTCTTCTGTCCTTAGTTGACATGGACAGCCACACTGCTCTACTCTGGTATCTTACTTCAAGTATTAGTTTTACCTGTTCCAGACTTTGATATAATTGGAATCACACAATGTATGCTATTATTTCTTTATAACATTGTTGAAATAGATCAACATTATTGTACATATCATTACTTTTTTTTTTTTTTTTTGTTAGTCTTTTTGAGGCATGGTCTCCCTGTAGCCCCAGCTGGCCTGGAATTCATTATGTAGACCAGGCCGGCCTTGAACTCACAGAGATCCACGTGCACCTGCCTCCCATGTGCTGGGATTAAAGGCATGTACCACCACACCTAGGCTGGCTTGCCATTTCATTTTTCAGACCAAGACCTTTAGATGAGCAGAGTTTTTATTTTCATAAAGTACAATTTAAGGTTTTTTGATTATAAGAAATATTTTCTTTTCCATTTCTCCTCTATTTCTTTCTAAGTAGTTTATATTCTTAATTCTTTTTTTTCTGATATTTTAGTTATTTTTATTTTTTTGTGTATGAGTGTTGGCCTACATGTTTGTAAGTGCACCTGTGTCTTGCAGTGCCTTTGGAGGACAGAAGAATGCATCTAGATCCCCCATAACTTGAGTTACAGATGGTTGTTAGCTACCATGTAGGTGCTGGGAATTGAACCTGGGCCATCTGCAAGAGCAGCCAGTGCTCTTAACTGCTGAACTCTCTCTCTCTAGCCCCTGGTTTATGCTTAGGTCTATGAAATGCTTTAAATGAATTTTTATGAATGGAGTGTGTAATAGTTGAGATTCCCTTTTTTTCTGTGTCAGATGTCTATTTATTCCAGTGATGTTTTGGGAAGATTTTTTCTTTCCCTTGCTTTGTGGAAAGCTGTTGGCGGATGTGGCTCTGTTTCTGACCCCAGACTGGTACATTTGTTTCTGTCACTAGTGTGCATTGCTAAGATTGCTGTAGCTTTATAACATCTTGAAGTCAGGTAGCATTTGTCCTCTACATTTATTTTAATGTTTTTGACAATCATTTAGACTATAAGTCTTTTACATTTCTGTTTAAATTTGATTCTGCAACAAAATCTGCTCGAATTTGATTGGGATTGTATTGAATCAATTTTTGAGAGAATTTGATATCTTAACTAAATGGTACCTTGCAGTTCATTAATGTCCAGTTTCTAATTATTCTTAATTTTTTCTCAGAATAACTTATAATTTTCAGTGTTCAGGTTTTTAATCCCTAAAGATTTTATATTTGAGACCTGGAGAGATGGCTCAGTTGTTAAGAGCACTGGGATTGTATTCCCAGCACCCACGTGGTGCTAACAGCCATCCAAAACTCCAATTCCGGAGAATCCAACACCTTCTTCTGACCTCTGTGGGCAATGCATGACATGGGTGCGCTTATATATATGCAGGCAATATACTTATACACATAAAATAAAAAATAATGAATAAAATATTTTTAGAAAAGCTCTTACAGTTTTTTAATTATTATTTTTTATTTATTGTTTATATATATTTGTACAAGATTATGTTACAAATCAAATCTAGACCCGTGAAAAAGCTTGTATAGTTTTATTTTATACTTCTCTTTGTCCTCCCTCCCTCCCTCCCTCCCTCCCTCCCTCCCTCCCTCCCTCCCTCCTTCCTTCCTTCCTTCCTTCCTTCCTTCCTTCCTTTCACCTCTGTTCTTACCTGGCCCCCATTTCCTTCCCTCCTATGTAGCCCAGGCTAGCCTTAAATTCAAGGTCCTTCTTCCTTAGCCTTCTGAGTGCTCGTAGTACAGGCATGTGCCACCACAACTTTCAAAAGCCATTCTTTAAATCTAGCCAACTAGCCACGTGTGGTGGTACATGCCTTTAATCCCAGCACTGGGGGGTGGGTGACGGGAGAGGGAGGTAGATCTCTCTGAGATTATGGCCAGCCTGGTCTCCATAATGAGTTCTAGGCCACCTGGGGATACAGGGAGACCCTGTCTCATAAAGACCAAAAAAAAATTTTTTTTACTGGATTTATTTTTCTGTCGTTAATATGTAGTACTGTGTCTGCAGGGTCCATGCATGTGTACGAATACATGTGGAGGTCAGAGGTAAACACTGGGTATCTTCCTCAGTGACCTCTCATTGAACCTGGAGCTCACCGATTTGGCAGGGTTGGCTGGCCATCGAGCTCCAGGGAACTTTCTTTCTTTGCCTCTTCAGTGCTGTGATTAAAGGTATGCACTGCCATACCCAGCTTTCTTTCTAAAATCATGGATGCTAGGGATTGAACGCAGGGCCTCTGTGTGTGGTATGCCCCTTACTGACTGAGCTCCCAGGCCCCCTGGTGTCTTTTGTTCCAGTTTTAGTTATGTTCATGTTTTCCTATTAATTATTACTCCATTTATAATAGCTGACTTGAGGTTCTTCTCTGGTAACTCCATCATGTCCGTTATTTTAAAAAATTATGCTTTGGTAATGAATATCATTAACATTATTGCTGCAAATATGACTCAACTTGCCTTTTTTGTTTTGCTTTTGTGTATTTTTTTTTTTCTATTCAAACAACTTTGTTGCTGTGGAAATAAGAATACTCAAGTTCTCAATTGTGGAGAGTTCAGGAAGGAAGGAAAAGATAAATATTCATTTCATTTATGAAAGGAGTGTCTACTAATTTTTATGAGTTAGGATCATTTTATAAAATGTTAAAAAGAATCCTTTGCACCAAAGAAATAGTTAAGATAAACACAAAAAAATAAAAAGTAAAAAATAAAACAAACAAATAAAAAAAGAGAAACACAATATTCCAAAAAGAACTATACTCATCTCCTACCCAGGGTTTCAAAACTTTTGAAATTAGAGTAATTGTTCTCATCTTGTAAATTTAACAGCTTCATCTGGTCCTCAATTAAAATTCTGTAAATCTTGATTCAGATTGAGTGATTTCACATTCTGTGTGTGATGATACAAATAAATTTCTCTAAAATGACCTGGCTTCTTTTTTTTATTTATTATTTTTTATGTGTATGAGTGCACTGTCTGCCTGTAGGTTGGTACACCCATGTCGAGCACTGTCTGCCTGTAGGTTGGTACACCTGTGTTGAGCAATGCTGCGGAGGTCAGAAGAGGGCATCAGATTCCCCTGGAACTGGAGTTAAAGACGGTTCTCAGCCGCCATGTGGGGGCTAGGAATCGAACCTGGGTCCTCTGCAAGAGCAGTCGGCGCTCTTAACCACTGAGCCATCTCTCCAGCCCCAAGCTGGCTTTTTTGTGTGAAGCTTTGGAGACAAATTTTTTGAAGATGAAGCACTCTAGGTCCTTATTTTTATACTCATTTACAGAAAAAAAAAATCATTTGAAATGGTACCTGCAGATAGATAATGAAACTTAAAACCTCAATGATTAATTCATGATAGTTCAATAAAAACAAACAACGATAAAACCAGAAACAAAATGTAAGCATAAAAAGTATGAGAACATGGGGCTGGAGAGATGGCCTAGCAGTTAAGAGCGCTGACTGCTCTTACAGAGGACCCGGGTTCAATCCCCAGCACCCACATGGCAGCAGAGAACTGTCTTTGACTCCAGTTCCAGGGGAATCCGAGACCCTCTCCTGACGTCCGCGGCATTGCACAACATGGGTGCACAAACCTACATGCAGGCAGTACATTCATACACATAAAAAAATTTTTTTTAAGTATGAGAACAGGATGGATGAACAAGATGGTGGCTGCCAGGGAGGCAGATGCGTTCTGAGCAGCTAAAACAAGGCTGGGGAGGGGGATTTAGGGGCCCCCAAGAGCATTGGGAAGCGTCAGAGGTGGTCCCAGGCACCTGGATCCTTCGGGACTACAGTTGTGCTCCAGACATTGCCTGAGGGCGTAGGGAGATGGCAGGGATAACGCTGGTGTCAACAGAGCCTTACTCCGGCTGGTCCCAGGTACAGACCTTGGCAGCTGGCCCTGGGGGACAGGTGGGTAGACCACGGGTGGCATGAGGTGGTTCTCTGCAAACATCTCACCAGATGGGTGATTGGGGCTCGCCCCACTTTGGCATGGGGAACTCTGACTGCATTACAGGGGAGGTGTTGTGACTTCCAGCCCACAAGACCAGGAGTGCCTGGGGCCCTCGGGGTGTGGGTTCTGCAGGCCTAGGGGGTTCAAGCCGACTTGGGTGTAGCAAGGCTTTGACCATTGGGCGAGCTATTTACTAGTTGGATGAGAGGTGCTGCTCTGTACAGTGTTAAGATAGAGGTCAGATTTTGGAGCTTAAACTATCCACACCTGTACACCAGTTAAGTCAACAAAAACACCTGAAGAAAATAACCAAGATCAGTGGTAGCTCAACAGAGAAACACCTAAGCTTCACATTAGAACCACACCCAACAAAAGCTACTCAAATGCCTAAAGCTCACAGAAAAATAACATAAAAAGCCCTAATGAACTCCCAGCAAATACTAGTAACCCTATTAAAGAACCCTATAGTGAAGACTCCTTAGATAGAACTTTTTTTTTTTTTGAGATATGATCTCCCTGTAGTCCCAGCTGTCCTGGAACTTGCTGTGTAGACCAGGCTAACCTCTGTCTCACAGAGCTCTGCCTGCCTGTGCCTCCCGAATGCTGGGATTAAAGGCGTGTGACATCACGCCTGGCGTCAACTTGTCTTATTTATTTTATGTGTCTGTGTGAGTATCTGTGTGTGGGTATGTGCTTGTGGAGCGCAGAGGCTAGAAGCATCAGCACCCCTGGAGCTGGAGTTAGAGCTGGTTGAGAGCCACAGAAGTGGGTGTGCAGAACCAAATTCAGCTCTTCTTACAGAACAGCACTTGCTTGCTCTTAACTGCTGAGCCACGTCTCCAGCTCTGTCTTTTTCTTTTGGTTTCTTTTGACTGATTTTCCTGTGGTTATGGGTCTCATTTTCTTTGTGTGCTTAGCAACATTTATTCTGGATGCTTTGCACTATAATGTTAATCTTCTATGTGTCTAAGTTTTGTTGTCTTCTTGTAAAGGTTATTGAATTTGGAATTCTTGTTGGGGTGTCTCTAAAGTAGCCTTTGCTGCAGTGGCAGTTTAGTTCTGCTGGTAAACCATGACTCCTGGTGTCTCTCTTGAATTACCTGGATGTTCCACAAGGCCCCTCCTCCATGTGTACTGACATGTGAACATTTCCTGGACTTGTGTGAACTCTGGGTGTTGGTCAGGTTATAGTTCCCTGGTAGTTCTTTGCCAGTTAGTCTTTTGTAGCTCAACCACAAGTAGCATTTCCTCAGCATTTGCAGCCAAGTGCTCAGCCAGAGTGACAGGGGAACCCATGTAAATTGCTAGAGTTTTCCTTGTTGTTGCTCCTGCTTTCTTGGTAACTGTCTGGAAAATTGTTTGCCCTAGTCTTTTCAAACTCAAGTCTCTTTCATGGTTGCCATGTTCTTTTGGGGTTCCCCAGCTCCATGCTGCTTTCTAGAATGTGTCTCCACAGAGAGTGTCAGAACCCACTGTCTTTCTGCAATCAGGGTCTTGTGCTGTTATACAGCGTCCAGAAGCAGTTACCTTATACTGTCCTGTCACGTGCTGTAGTCTTGCCGGCAAGAACTTCACGCGGACAACAGGATTCTTCTGCAGCAGTATTTATTGTGCACACAGCTCTTTTGTGAGAAGGACCCCGCAATGGAGCAAGGGTGCTGTTTATATAGCAGTCTAGAGGGCTCGTGTATGCTCTGGATTGGTGCAGTGCCCTGATGCCTCATTAGCATGCCCAAGGCGCGGGCTCAGAGAGCGCGGGCTCGGAGAGTAGTAGTCATGCGCAGTTTGTCCAATGCAAAGGCAACGGCGGGAAGCGGCTTGTAGTGACTCAGGAAGTTGGCGCCATCTTTAGGGCGCGGTGTGGCACACACTGTTTGTGTGGTAGGCTGCCAACAGTTCCCCCTTTCTGTTTTAATAGTGCAAGGTCTCTGGGATTCAGGGGCGACATGACCTGTCAGAGACTCTGTTAAAATTGGCTGGGAGAATGCCTGTCTTAGGTTGCCTCTGCAGAGGTATTCCTTACCCGTCATGGGGTGGACAGACAGCTTTTGGTCTGTTCCCTGTCTTAGGTTGGTAATACTTGCAGCAGGTCTTACCCGTCATTGACTACTTCTCCAGCATACTAAGCCAAATGTTTGGGGAGGAGCCTGCTTCCAAAGCCGCAAGGGCCTGTGCAATGACTACTTTATCGCGCTGATGCTGGGCACGGAGCCTACACATAATCCAGAGCATAATTATAATCCCTCCACATAGAAATAGGCCAAACCCTGCCACCCCTGCCCATTCTTTGAAGTGTGAGACGGCAGCAGTAATCCAGGAAGCCAGTCCTTCAGCAAGGGAGGCGTCCACTCTAGTCGAGTTCACGGTGACGATAGCCATACGAAGTTGGTTCATCAAGCTGTCAAATTCTCCAGTCCAGTTACCTAAAAGATATCTAGACAATTGGTTAGACAAATTTGCTGCCCTTGTGAAGTTTTGATATTGGATGCTGGTCACACATAGGCCAGAATATTTCCACTCACAGCCAAGCTGGGCTAGCTGCTATAGTTCAAATGTAGTAGAAGTATTCCAAAAGGTAAAAAGGCCGTTAATTGTCCAGCGTACTCCCCGTGACTGGCATCCTGTCCAAGGGGGCAAAGCTGTTTCCCTCCGGCCAGTACAGAAGGGTGACCATTTAGGTTGAACTGGACCCTTTGGCTGAGAGATAGGCCATCATCATTGGCCCTCCCAGGTGTATCAGGGGCATCAAACCATGTAGCAGTTTGATTATACATTTGAACACATTTTGAGCTGTCATTTATATTACTTACCTTATGGAAGCACAAGCTGCCACTTAATATGAAGCTTTTATTTTTATTAATGTTAGCTAGTTCTATATCTAAAGGCAAATAGGGTACATCTAAAGATGAATTAGTACTAAAGAGATAGTGAGGAGGCAAGCTTTTGTAACATACTGCCAGTCCGTAGGTGTCATAGCGGTACTAGCTAGTCTTTTTACTTGGGATACAGTGAAATTAGCATTTACTCCATAAGCGCAGACTGACTCCGCTAATTCTTTAACTTGCTTGTGTTCTACGGGCTGATGACCGCGCTCACCATCAGCGTTTTCTATGACTGGGAACATTTGCCTTATGGCATGTCGCACCTCCGGTGAACAGAAGGAGGTAGAGCATTTCCCAGGTGCATAAGGTGGTGGAGCTGAAGGCAGGGGAGCGGGAGAGCTATGGGACTCATCTACTTTCAGTTTTAACCTTTTCTTTCGCCGGGCGGGGCGAAAGTGTTCATTTTTGTACCGGGCTGCTTCCTCCTCTAATTCCTCCTCCTCAGATGGCGGTAATTCCTCATTAGAATCTGAATCACTTAATGTCAGGGCTTGTAGGTCTCTAAATGGGTATAAGGTACCTTTATTAATAATCTCGCTAGCATCCTCTTTTTTCTTTGAATGCGCATCTAACCTTTCACTCCGTTCTGTTTCTGACATGCTTTCCTGAAGGTCCGCAAGGGCTTGTTGTCCTTCCCTAATTTCTTCTTTACAGTTTTGATCGTCCCAGCAAGAGAGAGTAAACAATGGTACAAGGACAATTACAACAGCCAGTAAAATAATTAGGCAAGCTTCCAATCCCTCTAGATCGTCAGAGAAAAGCATATCTCTCAGAACTACCTTTAAAATTACAACCTGAGCGCAGTTCTGAATCCACTTCGGAAGTCGAAGGGTCCCCTCGGCGCCAGCGATGTCAAGTTCCCGGGCCGGGCTCTCGGCACCACTTGTCCCGCGCAGCAGTCTCGCCGGCAAGAACTTCACGCTGACAACAGGATTCTTCTGCAGCAGTATTTATTGTGCACACAGCTCCTTTGTGAGAAGGACCCCGCAATGGAGCAAGGGTGCTGTTTATATAGCAGTCTAGAGGGCTCGTGTATGCTCTGGATTGGTGCAGTGCCCTGATGCCTCATTAGCATGCCCAAGGCGCGGGCTCAGAGAGCGTGGGCTCGGAGAGTAGTAGTCATGCGCAGTTTGTCCAATGCAAAGGCAACGGCGGGAAGCGGCTTGTAGTGACTCAGGAAGTCGGCGCCATCTTTAGGGCGCGGTGTGGCACACACTGTTTGTGTGCTAGGCTGCCAACACTGTCCAGTTTTGTAGCTATTTATACAAGAAAGATGAGTCTAGGGCTGGAGAGATGGCCTAGCAGTTAAGAGCGCCGACCGCTCTTGCAGAGGACCCGGGTTCGATCCCCAGCACCCACATGGCGGCTGAGAACCGTCTGAAACTCCAACTCCAGGAGAACTCCAGCTCCAGGGGAATCCGACGCCCACTTCTGACCTCCGCGGCATTGCACGACACGGGTGCACAGACTTGCATGCAGACAATACATTCGTACAAAAAAAAAAAAAAAAAAAAAAAAAAAAAAAAAAGAAAGATGAGTCTAATCCAGTTACTCCATCATGGCTAGAAGTGAGTTTTCTTGGTCTTTTTCATGAGTTTTCTTTTTAATTGCATATCATAAAATTTTCTCCCTTTATTGTTTTGTGAATCAGCTTTTAGAATAATCTAAATTTAGGCTTGAGAGATGGCTCAGTGGATAAAGTGATTGCTGTGCAAGCATGATTAACTAAGTTCATATCCTCAGCACTGGTGTAGACGCTGGGCAGGTACGGTGGCCTTCCTGTAATTCCAGCATTTGGGAGGCAGAGACAGAGATCTTGGAGCAAACTGGCTAGTGAAACTAGTGGAGTGGACAAGCTGCAGGTTCAAGTGAATGTCCCTGTCTGATTAATATTAAAGTGGACAGCAATCAAGGAAGACATGACAGCCTCTGGCCCCATGTACATGCACACCACAGACACACACATATGAAAAAAGGATGTTCTAAATTATTATCAACTAATTCCACTTAAACTCCTGTAAAGGATTCAGAGAAGAAACTTTTCCTGTATGAGACTTGAGTTAGTACAACAGAGCTTCAGTCATCTTTTTTCCCAAACAATTTAATTTACCAGACTAGATTCATGTTGGGTTCCTTTATTATGCTAAAAACACATAATGCTACATATGGTATACTACCTGGTAGATACTACCAGGAAGACAAGGTCTCCCTGTAGCCCATGCTGGCCTGGAGCTTGATATGTAGACTATATGGATAAACTACAATTGATGTATTTCTTTGATGAAAATAAATACACAGAAGTACAAGAGAAAAGAAAAACAAAGGAGCCTGATTTAAAATCCCCTCCAAGCATTCTATTTTGTGCTTTTGAAGGAGTGGTTGACGTTGAGTGTTTGTATTCCTTTCACTTCTCTTGATGGCTGCCACTGGCAATCCTGCTGAGCTCACTCATGGGGGTTATTTGTGCTCCCCTTCTCTATTTGGGTCTGCCTGACTTCAGTAGTCTTGGACAGCTACAGAAACTGTTGACTCCTTTGGTGGTTTTAGGAGAAGAAAGTTTTAAACTGATAATGCTGTCAGATGTTCTTAGTGCATGTGCGTCTGTTAGAACTTTGGAAGCAAGCTCAAAAATGCAGCATGTGGAACTGGCTGCTCTTGGAAAGTTGTCAAAAAATATGAAGGTTACTTGGGAGGTAGTGGCAAGCAGAACTCTGAGAGATCAAGGCCAGATCAACATCGTAAGCTCCAGATCAACTGGGGCTACATGGAGACCTGGTCTCAAAACGAAGGTTGCAAGAGACCTTGAAAACAAGTCATCATTTAGCAGAGACAGTATCTATACATAATGGAAATCAAGACAAGAGGCTGGGAGGATTAGGAACAGGGTTTGAAGTTCTTGTAGGCTAGGAGGGGCAACAGAAAAAGAAGTTTGAAGGGAGGGAGAAGATGGCTCAGAATATGATATGTCTGAGGCAACTTTTGGTTGGCAAGTGAGATTTTTTTTTTCTAGTCAGTTTTGTTTTGTTTTGTTTTGAGACAAGGTCTCCCTGTAGCCCCAGCTGGTCTGGAACTCTCTGTGTAGACCAGGCTGGCCTAGATATCACAGAGATCTACCTGCCTCTGTCTCTCAAGTGCTAGGATTAAAGTTGTGTACCACCATACCTGGCCTGTGAGTTATTTTTTGATTGGGATCATATTAAAACCTGTATGTGACAATAGGCATCTTCTATTGTAAAAGGAATAAATTAGGGGCTGGAGAATTGGCTCAGGGGTTAAGAGCATTGATTGATCTAGCAGAGGAACCTGGTTCAATTGCCAGCACCCACATGGTGGCTAACAACTGTCTGTAACTCCAGTTCCAGGGAACTGACCTCCTCAGGCATTGCACAACATGGGTACACTTAAACACATGCAGACAGTGTACTCATATATATATATATAAAATATTAAATAAATAAATAATTTTTTTGAGACAGGGTCTCCCTATAGCTCCAGCTGGCCTGGAACTCACTCTGTAGACCAGGCTGGCCTTGAACTCACAGAGACCCGCCTGCCTCTGCCTCCTGAGTGCTAGAATTAAAGGCCTGCACCACCATGCCCAGCTTAAAGAAGGTTCTTTTTGTTTGTTTGTTTGGGTTTTTTTTTTTTTTTTTTTTTTTTTTTTGTCTTTTGAGACAGGGTCTCCTTGTAGCCCCAGCTGTCCTGGAACTGGAACTCACTCTAGACTAGGCTGGCCTTGAACTCACAAAGATCCGCCTGCCTCTGCCTCCCAAGTGCTAGGATTAAAGGCGTGCGCCACCACACCCAGCTAAGAAGGTTCTTAGCTGCCATGTGGGTACTGGGAATCAAACCAGGTCCTCTGCAAGAGCAGTCAGCACTCTTAACCACTGAGCCATCTCTCCAGCCCCAAATAAAACATTTTTAAAGGAATAAATTCATTTGGAAGCTGGGCATGGTGGCTGGCACCTGCAGCCTCAGTTCAGTCCAGTCTGGGCCTGAACTCAAGAACAAAAACCTCAGTTTGGCAAAAGCAAACAAACAAAAAACCACCACCACCAACAAAGACCAAAAAACTTGTAGACATGGTTTAAAATGAAAGTTGTGGAAGTCCTGAAGAACAGTTTCTGCCAAGAATAAGCTGGTGTGTGTGTGTGTGTGTGTGTGTGTGTGTGTGTGTGTGTGTGTGTGATGAGTGTGCATGCACGTATCAGAGTGGGTCAGCTGTACTGACAGAACTGGGCTAAGCTATTTTCCTGCTTGTTAATCAGGGCCACACAGACAGAGCTAGAGGAAGGATGACCCTACCTCAGGAAGTTTTGAGTCAATTGCTATTTATAACCAGTATGCAATAGAACTTGAGAGCAAGTTTTTTGCTTAGTGGCAGGAAAAGTTTTCTGCCAAATTCCTCACATATGAGGAAACAGTTTATGAACCTAAGCCTGTGTGAAAGGAAGGAATGTGAAGGGGACTGTGCTTTAGCCAGTTTGGGCCAAGGGTGTGGTGGCAGAGGGTGGGAAGCTCAGCTACTGATAACACAGACTATTATATTTTGGGGGGAGGGAGAGAGAGGTGTTGAGACAGGGTCTCAGGATGTAGCTCTGGCTGGCCTAGAACCTGATGTGTAGACCAGGTTGGTCTTAAAGTCACAGAAACCCTCCTGTCTCTGTCTCCTGAGTCCTGGGATTAAAGATTATGCCACCATGCTTAGCCTGCTATTGCTATTTAGTTAATATTAAGTTTTTAGCTGGGCATGGTGGCGCGCGCCTTTAATCCCAGCACTCAAGAGGCAGAGGCAGGCAGATCTCTGTGAGTTCAAGGCTAACCCGGTCTACACAGTGAGCTCCAGGCCAGCTGGGGCTACAGGAAGACCCTGTCTCAAAAAGACAAAAAAAAATTAAATTAATGGATGCTGTGATTTTTGTTGTTGTTGTTGTTCTTTTTGAGACAGGGTCTTCCTGTAGTCCCAGCTGGCCTGGAGCTCGCTGATATCTGCCTGCCTCTGCCTCCCAAGTGCTGGGATTAAAGGCCTGGGCCACAATGCCTGGCTGGGTACTGTAGATTTTCTTTAGCACAGCATATATGGAATCCTGTGTTGCTAACAGTATAAGTGACATAAGGGATTATAATGGCTAATATTACCTACCAACCGAAGATGGGAGGAGGAAGTTAGCTATTGATAGGTTTGTTAACTGGATGTACACATCCACTTTTGAATTACCGGATGTAGTTCTGCTTATGTTTGCTTTTTGTAATTTCTATTGGTCCTTGTTTCATTAAGAATAGATTTATTAACTGGAGGTCTAGCTCAGTGACAGAGTGCTTGCTTTCTCTCTGTGCATGTCTCTGTCTCTTTCTTGTCTAGCCCCAGCTGGCCTAGAACTCACTAGGAAGACCAGGTTGGCCTGTATCTCACAGAGTGTTGGGATTAAAGGCATGTGTTACCACACCTAGCTAGAGTCCTTTCTTAGCTTTGGGTTCTGTTTCCCAGAAACACACACGCACACGCACACCCACACGACCTCTCCACCCCAGAGAAAGAATTAGTTACAAAATAACATTGTACGCTACTCTGTGTAATCTCCCATAAAACCTTACTCTACCTAACCAAAGAAAATTAAATATAGCAGAGTATTAAAGCTGCCAACTTGAGAAATAATCACCGGTAATATCATCCCAGTGTTATTATATAACTGTTAGAATTGGCTTCCTGGAGTTGAATTACAGGCACATTTTTATATGTGTAAATGTAAATTATGTTTTCTCTAGATGAACAGTATTCAATAGAGTTTAAAGTAAGAAGTCATAAAACTTTGATTAACATTCTCTTTTTGACAGGATTATTCAAGATTTTTCAATGAGGATCAGTGATCAAAATTGCTGTTTTAAAAAAAGATATTTCCAAGTTAAGCATGAACAGAAAATACTGGGATTGCTTCACTGATGACAAGATGAAGAATCCAGCATTTCACAGTTAGCTTGTAATGGAACCTTTCTAAGATTCTTCACCGGTCATGCACCCCACTGGGAACATGGATGTTGGTTTCACTCGTTCTGCTGTACAGACGCTGTCACGAAGCCACTGCAAAAATATCAAACAAAAGATCTCCCAGTGGGAAGGAAGGACTAATGGCATATCTAATCCAGCTAAGTGGCACCCAAGGGACTTTGGAGTGAGATATAATAATTGTCACCAAGAGATTCTTCCTAATAAAAATCCCACTGGTCAGGAAAGGAGTAAACCATTGGATGGAACCAGCTCCCAGAAAGGCAGTTCCCATAGGAATCCAGAACCCAAAAGTTGTGATCAAGGTGAGGATGAAAGTGAAAAGCAGGGGTGTAAATATCCCTGCCCACTCAAACAGGAGTCAGAATCTAACTGGGTGTGCTCTCGGGTCAAACAGATAGAAAGCTGGAAAGAGGTTTCTTTAGATCCAAAGACTTCGTTACCTCCAGGAAACTTCTATACCTCACAGATATTGTGGAAAAAAATAGAAGCCCTTCCCCCAGATAAAGTCTTAAATTTGGCTTTAGAACATTATGACTCTACAGACAAAGAACCAAATTTCAGAGTTCTGGATAGTGCTTATGGAATAACCAAGAGCTTAGAAAATATTTATTGTGAACCGGAGGGGCAAGAGCGTGGACCTTCTATAAATCCTTTGCCCAAACCCCGTAGGACTTTCAGGTATTTATCTGAATCTGGTGGCATGCCATATAAAGAAAGAAACTGTGACAAAATGAACTGTGAAATTAAATCTCGTGTGGAGTCTTCCTTGGCCTCTTCTCAGGATCCTGAACCAAAGAAATATGGTGGCAAAATCAGAGGAAGATCTAAAAGGTATGTTTTTATTTTATAGGTAATGATCTATAAGTATTTCCTTAGAGGATTATTGAGCTGCCTTTTCCTTTCAAACCAAGTTCCATTTTCCAGCTTAGGTTACAGCCCTGATTTAATCAGAAAGATGTTAATAAGTTGCAGGGGAAATAAGGCAGAAAGTAGAAGGATGGAAATATGTATAGATGATACCTTTTACATTCTCCTGGGAAATCTTTCCACTTGGTCTCTTCAAGAATTCCTGGGGCTGGGGGCTGGAGGGATGGCTCAGTGGTTAAGGGTCTTGCTGCTCTTCCAGAGAATTGGAGTTCACTTCCCAGCACCCCATGATGGCTCTCAATAGCCTGTAATTCCAGCTTTAGGATCCCAGACCCTTTTCTGGCCTCTGAGAACAGACAGACAGACAGACAGACAGACACACACACACACACACACACACACACACACACACACATCCAGCAGCTGTATTCCCAGTGGTGGAGAGATTGAGGCAAGAGAATTACCACAAGTTTGAGGCTAACCTAATAGTGAGTTGAGAACCATTTTAGGCTCCCAAGCAAGACCCTGTCTTAGCCCTCAAATCCCCCAAAATAATTTTTAGATAAGAAAATCCATTCTTTCACTTCATTTAGGACAGGCTTTAGCTCCACTTTTATTTAGCCTGTAATTAAAAAAAAATAACTTAATGAAGGGCCACGTGTGTGTTAGTATACACTTTAAATAAATCTCAGCACTCAGGGGCAGGGGTAGGGGCAAAGTTCCAGGCCTGCCAGGACTACATAGTGAGTCTTTAAAAAAATAAAAACAGCCAGGCATGGTGGTACACGACTTTAATCTTAGCACTTGGGAGGCAGAGGCAGGTGGATCTTTGTGAATTCAAGACCAACCTGGTCTACCTAGCAAGTTCTAGGACAGCCGGAGCTACAGGGAGACCCTGTCTCAAAAAGACCAAAAATAAAATAATAAAATAAATAAAAACAAACAAAAAAACCACTGAAGAACAGGAATATGAATGGTTAAAAGCCTCCTGTTGCCTTGTGTGCATAGAGGATACCAGCCTAATATATTATTCTTAGATCTCTGATAAAAATATATTTGTAACTAATTAAAAATTTTTTTTGAGACTTTGTGGCTCTGGCTGGGCTTGAATTGGCTATGTTGGCCTCCGAGTCACAGATACCCTCCAGACTGCCTTTTGAGTATTGTGATTAAAGGCCTTTACCACCATTCCCAACCCATCTTTATAACTTTCTTTTCAGTTTCTGCCTTTCTGTATCAATTAAAAATCAGAGTTTTAGAAGTATAATTTTAAAATGCATTTCCTTCCTTAAGGAAATCCTTTGAATTTGAGGATATCCAGCACTTTCGAAATCGGAACTCAACGAAGATTGACGAACTTGGAAGAAATTCTGGTTCAGTACTTTATTACACACAGTCTGAGGATAATATCTATGAAGATATCATATGTAGGTGTCCATACTTTGCAATTAAATTCAATCTGTATGCATTTGGTGATGTTCTTAATTGTAGGATGTTTAACAGTCAAGCATATCTTCTAGGTTTACCATTCTGATATGGAAACATTTGCTGTATAAATTCTTTCACCCATTAATGAGTTTTATTACTAGTATAATGGATGACTCACTTCAGAAGTAAATGTTCATGGGATAGTATTTTGAGAATTCTTTTTTTAGACTAAAAAAAATTTTTTTAATTTATTTTATGTGTCTGAATGTACTGTGTGCATGTAGGTTTGTGCACCTGTGTCGTGCAATGCTGTGGAAGTCAGAAGAGGGCGTCGGATTCCCCTGGAACTGGAGTTAAAGACAGTTCTCAGCTGCCATGTGGGTGCTGGGGATCGAACCGGGTCCTCTGCAAGAGCAGTTGGTGCTCTTAACCGCTAGGCCATCTCTCCAGCCCCGAGAATTCTTTTAGCTTGGTTGGACACCTAAGTCAGTTATAAAAACTTACTATGTCAGCGGCTGGAGAGATGGCTCAGCAGTTAAGAGCACCGACTGCTCTTGCAGAGGACCTGAGTTTGATTCCCAGCGCCCACATGGCGGCTAAGAACCATCTTTAACTCCAGTTCCAGGGGAATCCGACGCCCTCTTCTGACCTCTGCGGCATTGCATGACATGGGTGCACCAACCTCCATGCAGACAGTACACTCATACATGTAAAAAAATAAAATAATAAAAAAATACTGTCATTGACCTTACATCCCTACAAGAATGTAGAATAAGAAAGCATAAGTCATCAGGTTTTTTTCTAGCTGTGGTCAATGGTTTCTGTTTAATTATATTCCTCTGAGCAATTTTTTTCATTGTTTTTAAAGATCCCACGAAAGAAAATCCCTATGAAGATATTCCTGTGCAGCCTTTCCCCATGTGGAGATCCCCTTCAACATGGAAGCTGCCACCTGCTAAGAGTGCCTTCAGAGCACCCAAGGTACAACCAGAGGGCTCATGAAAAGAAACAGGAGATCTGTATAAAGTCTATGTACCATGGGAGAAGGGGGTTAACTGGGGCCAACACTAAGGGGTGCTGCAATGCAGGTTTTATTGTTAGTGATTTTTCTTTTTTTCTATTTTGTTTTTTTGAAACAGCATTTCCCTGTAGCACCAACTGATATGGAACTTGCTATGTAGATCAGGCTGGCCTCTATTTCACAGAGATCCGCCTGCCTCTGCCTCATGAGTGCTGAGATTAATGGTGTGTGCCACCACTTCTGGCTTAATGGTGATTTTTTTTTCTATGTCTTTGTTTGCTATTGGTTTTGTTATCTTAGTAGTTCAGTAATTTATCATGAATACCTTTAAACTAGGGCTTCTTTCTGTTGTTGATGTTGGTTTGTTTGTTTGTTTAATTGATTGATTTTTGAGACAGGGTCTCCCTGTAGCCCCACCTGGCCTGGAACTCACCAGCCTCTGCCTCCCGAGTGCTGGAATTAAAGACATGTGCCACCAACCTTTTCTACTTACAATCCTTTTTCACCAAAGAAATTTTTATATGACCCCAGATCTATAGGTATATAATAGGCATACAAATAAAACAGTTGCTGCCAGGCATGGTGGCACATGCCTTTAATCTTACCACTTAGAAGGCAGAGGCAGGGGGATCTCTGTGAGTTCAAGGCCAGCCTGGTCTATAGAGTATGTTCCAGGACAGCCAGAGCTACAGGAAGACCCTGTCTTAAAAACAAAACAAACAGAAACAGTTACTGATAAATTGTAGAATTTTATTTTAAAACAATTGTGTACATATAATTTTACCATTTATTAAAAACAGAAGAAATGTGCATACTAATGAGATGGGTATTTTTGTATCTTTTTTTTTTTTTTTTTTGGTGTTTTTGAGACAGGATCTCCCTGTAGCCCTAGCTGGCCTGGAACTCATTCTATAGACCAGCCTGGCTCTCGTTCTATAGACCAGCCTGGCTTTGAACTCACAGAGATCCACCTGCCTCTCACTCCAAGTGCTGGGATTAAAGGCATGTGCCACCACACCTGGCTGGGTATTCTTATTTATTTTTTACGTAAAGAGCTGAATCCTGGTTGAATATTTGATGCTGTAGTACAAAACAGTAAAGTATGTTGAGGGGCCATTCTGAAGCCAAAATTCACTTAATGGTTTTTAAGACATTCAAGTCATCAATTAAAATGGCAGGTTTTAAAATAAAATATTCTAAGGCAATAAAATCCAAATAAACACTTGACACTTAAAATACTGAGGAATGACAGTAGGAAGCTATAAAAAGTCTTTGTTTTCTGTACCTCAAAGCTTTGAGGCCCATTATTTAAATTAGTGAAGTCTGTGAGCTGTTGTTCTTTGAGAATTTGATTATATTGTAGTAAAACTTCTGATTAGGAAACAGAAATGCTACCTTACTTACAGTGTGAAGGATGATGAGAAGAAGTAAGTTTTCCCCATTGGGGATAATTTTGAAGGAAAGGTGGTTTTCAGTGATTACCTAGAGATGATCTTACTTTACCAGCACTTCTTCTCATGTTTTAGCTTCCTCCCAAGCCTCAGTTCCTTCAGCGGAAGACTATGGAACTGAAGAACTCTCAAGCTTACTTACGATCAAAGCTCTCGAAGGACACCACTTTACCCGTTACTTTAACTGAATGGAAACTTTTCCGAGCTGGAGAAGTTGCTAACAGGAAAAAGAGAAATCTTCCAAGGGTGAGGATTCCAGTACTTTAGTCTTAACTCTTTTTTTTTTCACATAAATTTATTTTTATTTTTTTAACAAATCTAGACCCGTATTCCTGCCTATTCCCCCACCCCGCCAGAGCTCATGCATTCTGCCAAACATGCTTTTCATCTCTTTCTCAGTCTTTCTCAATATTCTCCATGAGGAAGTTGACTGTTTTGAGCAGAAGTTCACTGTTTCACTCAGTTCTTTGATGCAGTCCTTTCTGTTGTTGTTGTTGTTACTGTTTCCAATATGAATTACGCCCAACTGCTTTGGACAAAAGCTCACGGGCCCTATACAAGAAATACTTCCAACTAGGTAATTGGCACTAGCATCCACAGATGAGGGATACCATTCATCGTTTGTTTTTCTGGGACTGTGTTACTTCACTCAGCATGATGTCCTCTAGCTCCAGCCATTTTCCTGCAAAGCTCATGATGTCATCTTTCTTTACTGCTGCATAGAACTCCATTGTGTAGATGTACCACATTTTCTCT
>VZQC01014859.1:285742-339224 GCA_009823505.1 Rhizomys pruinosus
GTGTGTGTGTGTGTGTGTGTGTGTGTGTGTGTGTGTGTGTGTGTGTGTGGTTCCTGCAAAGGCCTGAAGAGGATGACAGAGCCAGAGCTGCATGTGGGGGCTGGGAGTCAAACCTGGGTCCTCAGAATAGCAAGTGCTCTTATTTCCTGAGCCACCACTCCAGCCCCAGGGTCCGGGTTTCTTACCCACTTCTCCATGTCTATGCTGGCGTCTTTTCTGTCTTGAGTTTATGTGGGACTCGTCCAGCCTGTCACCATTGTTATGAGTTCATAGATTAACTGATCTTTTGTTTGGAAAACTTTCCTTTTGGTCACCCACCTCCCCTGGCTTTTGCAGTCTTTCTGCTTCCATTTCTGAAATGATCCCTGAGCCTTGGGAGGCAGAAGTTTGAGATATGTGTCCTATTCAGGGCTAAACAGTCTGCAGACTCTTATTGTCTGTACGTTGACTAGTTGTGATTCTGTGTGTTAATCACCATCGGCTGGGTAAGAGTGCTTCTCTGCTGAGAGTTGAACAGATACATTAATCTATGATTATAACAATAAGTCACTAGAAATCAGTTTAATACTGTTTAGCAGAATAATTGTATTGGAATTTCTCCTATGGCCTGTGAGCTGTCTAGCCTCAGATTCCTAGGCTTGATATCAATGTCAGATATGGGCTCCATCCTATGAAGTGGACCTTAAATCCAATAGAAAGTAGTTGGCTATTCCTATAATATCTGTGCTACTATTCACTGGTGGGCATATCTTGCCAGGCCACTTGTCACTCATAGGACTCACAGCTGGGTGAGATTTGTGCTGAATTTTCTCTCAGTAGCTTCTGTAGTACCTTCGGGCACTATGAAAGCTGGACAGGAGGTAGAGATGAGCCTTTGGAGTCAACATCAGCTTAATTTTTCTTGCTTTTTTTTTTTAACAGTTCATGTATGCAGTGTCTTCAGCAGTAGGGTCTGGTGGGTGACCACGGCCATGGCTAATATTGTTTGAGTGTCTATGGGACCCCTGGTCAACAGCTTCATAAGGGGGCTCCATTCCTGGCACTGGGCCTTTACTTTGCTAGCATGTAATGTCTAGTAGGGGCAATGTCCCCTTGCACCCCAGAAATCAATTTAAGATTTTTATACCTTGAAATGGTATTAATAAATACTTGTGGATAGTAGAGTTAAATGAGTCACAAGAAGGGGGTGAGGGTGTACCTCATTGTTAGAGCACTTGCCTGGCATTCAATCTTCTGGACAGAGAAGAGGGGAAGGAAAGAAGGAAGGAAGGGAGGAGGGAGGAAGGAAGGGAGGGAGGGAGGGAGGGAGGGAGCGAGCTTGCAAGCACTGGCTGAGGAGATTCTACAGTGCATATTTGACACTCCTTTATGTACTGTCTCAGTACTCAAATAGAAGCCTATTCTCTTTCTGATAACAGGTGTTGTGATCATCAACTTTTCCTTTTCTGAAAAACATTTTTTTTGTGTGTGTGTATGAATGTATTGTCTGCATGCAGGTCTGTGCACCCATGTCGTGCAATGCCACGGAGGTCAGAAGAGGGTCTCGGATTCCCCTGGAACTGGAGTTCTCCTGGAATTGGAGTTACAGATGGTTCTTAGCCACCATGTGGGTGCTGGGGATCGAACTCGGGTCCTCTGCAAGAGCGTCGGTGCTCTTAACCGCTAGGCTATCTCTCCAGCCCCCTGAAAAACATTCTTTGAGACATTTCATGTGTCTCTGTTTGGCCTTGAACTCACATATTACCAGAGATGACCCCGAACTTCTGATCTTCTTGCCTCTATCACCTGAGTACTGGGATTACAGGCATGTTGGGTTTTTATAGTACTGGGGATTGAACCCAGGACTTTGTGCATGCTAGGCAAGCACTCTACCAACTTAGTTACAATTCCTAGTTCCCCCTTTCTAGAATTTTCACAAAAAAAAATTGTATAAATTAGGAAAAGGGAAATGGTTTTGACTTTTTTCCTATATTTTCCAGAGCTGTGTAGCCTAGACTGGCCTTGAACTTGCCATTCTCCTGCTTCAGCCTCTTTGGTGGTGGGATTTTAGGCAGGTGTGTGCCACCATTCCCCAAGCTGTGATGAATACTGAATTATTGGGCAAAAATAGACTACTAGCATTTCTATATGTGACCCATCCCCCTTAGATTAAATCCTGTTAGGATGTCCATATGAAATACAAAATTCAGTTTTAGAGTATCTTCAGAAATAAGAAAAGTGGTTTTCATTTATTTCCTCTTTGATGGCTCTAGGTATTTCTGGAAGGGAAACATAATTTGTAAAATTTTTTTAAAATTTATTTTCATATGTGTATGAATGTATTGTCTGCATGTAGGCTTGTGCACCCAAGTCGTGCAATGCCGCGGAGGTCAGAAGAGAGTGTCGGATTCCCCTGGAACTGGAGTTAAAGACGGTTTTTAGCTGCCATGTGGGTGCTGGGGATCGAACCCAGGTCCTCTGCAAGAGCAGTCAGCGCTCTTAACCGCTAGGCTATCTCTCCAGCCCAAGGAAACATAATTTGTAATTCACTGAGCTAGCCTAATGCCTCCTCCTTACCCTACCTTTTTTCTCCTGCTATGGAGGCCCATGCTTCTTTTTTTTTTATGTGTATACATATTTTGCCTGTGTGTAGGTAGGTGCATCCATGTCATGCAGTGCTTGCAGAGGTCAGAAGAGGCCATTGGATCCCTTGGAACTGTAGTTATGGACATTTGTTAGCTGCCGTGTGGGTGCTGGAAATCCAACCTGGGTCCTCTGCAAGAACAGCCAATGCTTTTAACTGCTGACCCATGTCTCTAGCCCTGAAAACCCATGTTTTATATGTGTGTGCCCAGCAAGTAGTTTTTGTCTTTTCTTAAGACTATTTGGCAGTATGTCCTGCAACTGAAAGGTAAATGTAGGCTTCTCTTCCTAGCTCCTAATCAAAGTGGAAGGTTACCACTTATCTTATAGTCCCTAAGCTGTAGTTTCCTTTCCTTCAAAATATGTGGGCATACTTTTCAAATGTATATTAATATTTATGCTATCTTGGGTGTTTTTGCACTTAGCGTTGGGTCCTATAAATCTTTTCTGTAGTCTGTAGCAATACTTTTTCATTTTAGATTCTCCATTTGCTTTTTGTAATGGCAGTGTTTTAGAACACTGGCAGTTTTTCATCGAATGGCAATTACAGAAATCCTGTAAGAGAACAAACGCATCTAGAAATGTGGAACTGATCTGCATTTGGAAGCATGTGTCTCACAGGCTTCTTCTTGCTCTGGACTGACTCATGGCCTGTTGATTGCCAGGATTGTAAAGAAACAAGGACAAAAGAGAACAACAGGAGCATTTTCCTCTGGCAACCCTGTTAACTCTCATTTGGTGTTATTTTTTTGGTCTTTTCGAGACAGGATCTCCCTATAGCCCCAGCTGTCCTGGACCTTGCTATGTAGACCAGGCTGGCCTTGAACTCGCAAAGATCCACCTGCCTCTGCTTCCTAAGTGCTGGGATTAAAGGCATACGTTAGCACACCCAGCTTCATACAGTTTTCTTAACAATTATAACTAGGCAGAATGTTAAATCAAGATTGATACTTAAGCTTGGAACCCTAACAAAAAAGAAAAGCATATGTGGAAAAAGTGGTCAGCTCCTTGCTTTAAAGTGTCTGCTTAAAAGTAAAAAATAAAAATAAATAAAGTGTCTGTTGGTGGAATAGCTCGGGTTCTTCTTTTTCACCCAGTTTGTATGTATCTCTAAGTCTGACTGTCTCTCACATAAACACACACATACCCTTTCCCAGCACTAAAGAAAGAATTTTGAGTAATGCTTTTTATTTTTTTTAATTTTTATTTATTTATTTTATGTGTATGAATGTACTGTCTGCATGTAGGTTTGTGCACCCATGTCGTGCAATGCTGCGGAGGTCAAAAGAGGGCATCAGATTCCCCTGGAATTGGAGTTATGGACGGTTCTCAGCCACCATGTGGGTGCTGGGGATCGAACCCGTGTCCTCTGCAAGAGCAGTTGGCACTCTTAACCACTAGGCCATCTCTCCAGCCTCGAGTAATGCCTTTTAAATAGAAGCATTTATATAACAACCATAAAATAAACAGTCTTAATTGTGGTTTCTTGAGGTATAGATTGATGAATGGGGTTGGGGGAAAGCATAGTTTTATACTAGATTAATTTGAGTCTCCTATTTTTATGACATTTCTAAAAGAAACTATAAAATTAATACTTCCAGTAGTGAAGAGTGTATTTCTTTTGACAAAAGCTCTGTTAGTGTGATTGTGTCCTCTTTGGAAAGAATTCCCGAGAGCAGAAATAACTCAGCCCCGCCCTGCCTTCCGAGTGGAGGAGTGTTCCCTTTCCTACTCTGAGCAAGTGAAAACTTGAGCTTAATAAAGGTGTAATCACTGTGGAGAGTGTGGCAGCCACATTCTCTGCATGTTGTGACAGGGAGTGACACAGAGTCTGCCTTATGAAGCTGGACTGGGTTCATTCCGAAGGTCAGTGTTCTTTTCCACTTCCCTTCAAAAACATCATTTAACTATATAAGTTTAATACAAAATTGAAAAATGTGAAGGTTTTTCTTTATGGGTCTCTTCTCTCAACTAGAATGTAATAGATTGATGCCATCAAACTGAAAACATTGTTAGTACTGATTTTTATTTTTCTTATCTTTTTTTCAGCTTGTTTTGAAAATAAATGATATATTTGAATCTAAGAGAGGGAAGAAGAGGGTAAAGGTACACCCTTACACTGGAAAGGAAGTGCCCCCCTCAAAAGGTAAGAATTGTATTTGTTCCAGCTGTTGTCTATAGCTGTTTGTTTCTCTCTGTGTGTAATATATATATATATATATATATATATATATATATAAATACAAACATACATATGTGTGTATGTATGTATGTATGTATGAATGGAGTTGTGGGGAAAAACTCTGCATGTGCATGTGCATTCGCGTGCGTACGTGTGTCTTAGTTTGGTGTCGTGATGACCAAAACATCTGACAGAAACAACTTAGGGAAGAAGATTTCAGTCTATAATAGAACAGGTCAGTTCATGGTGGTGGGAGCCTGTGACAGACTAGGAAGCAAGGAGCAAGGCAGAACCCAGGGGCTGGAGTCTAACCTTTACTCCCTGACCCATGTCTGCCGAGTAGGCCCCACCTAAATGTTCCACAGCTTCCCCCAAAATAGTGGTAACAGCTGCGGAGCAAGCATTCAAAACATGAGCCTGTGGAGGTATTTTGGATTCATAGCATATCAGCAGATGAAGATAGAGTCATTTTATACTTAATTTGATGAGACACTCCATAGTCCAAATTGGCCTGGAACTCACTATGTATCCAAGACTGGGCATGAATTTATGGTAATCCTCCTGCTGGGATTATAGGCATGAGCCACCACAATGAACTCTTCTTGGACCATTTTTGAAATCCCTTTTATTTAATTATGTGCCAAAGTACTAAATATTACATGAATCAATAAAATTTATAAAAACAATCACAAGCCAATGAGACCAAATTTCATAGGCAATTTGAATCAGTATTTTATGATGCTACTTTGATTTTTTTGTGGTTGTTCCCATTTTGAGACAGGTTTTGTTGTATAGCCCAAGCTGATCTGGAACCTACAGCTTTCCTGCCTTAGCCTCCAAGTGCTGGGGGATAGACATTCACCACCATGCTCAGCTTCTTGCTTTGATTTATAGTTATTTATCAGTGTAGACTTCTGGTGGAAAATGAAAACATCAGCTGTAGATAGACTACAGCTATGTGCTAATCAATTTGTAGCACATCTCTGAAGTTCAGTGGTTTTATCATACAGATGCCTAGATAAAACTTAGGCTGGCTTAATTAAGAAATATTTAGTATTCACCAGAAACATTAGTATTTTTATTAAAACTCATATGAGAAGGGCTGGATGTGGCAGTCACATTGGTAACCCTAGCACTCACTGAGGCAGGAAGTTTGCAAGTTCCAGGCCAGCCTAGACTGCATAGATCTTCTCTCAGAAACAAAAAAACAACAAGCTCATGTGAGGCAAGGGATGTAGTTTAGGGCAGAGCTCTTTTTGCCTTGCATGTGTGAGGTTCTGGGGTTCAGATCACAGCACTATAAAACAAGACACCTCGTAAGATTCTTAGCTTGGTTGTCTGAAAAAAAGTATGTGGAATTTAGAATTTCAAATTTCGCTTATGAAATTCATAGATGAGAAATGTTTCTTTTTATAAAAAAAACTTTTTTTAATTTTATTTATTTTTTATGTGTATGAATGTACTGTCTGCATGTATGTTTGTGCACCTGTGTCGTGCAATGCCGTGGAAGTCAGAAGAGGGCATCGGATTCCCCTGGAACTGGAGTTTCAGATGGTTCTCAGCCAGCATGTGGGTGCTGGGAATGGAACCCGGGTCCTCTGCAAGAGCAGTCGGCACTCTTAACTGCTAGGCCATCTCTCCAGCCCCCGGAGAAATGTTTCTTATTTTTACATATTTCCAAGAGAAATTTCTTAATTTCTATTAAAAATCTACTCTGTGTTGTAATAATTGAAAATAAAATGGCGAGTTCTTTCTCTGTAATAACTGGTTTTGATCCCCTGTCCTGCAAAAAGCACAACAAAATCAACCGGTCACTATTTTTAATGTGTTTGCCTATTTCTTTTCTTGTGTTTCTATGTGTGTTGTATGCATATGCATGTTCACCTGTGTAGGATCATATTAGTCACTTTTCTGTCACTGTGATAGAAATACTATGACCAAAGGAACTTCTAAAAGGAAGAGTTTATTTGAGCTTACAGTTCCAGAGGAGTTAGTCTGTCATGGCAGGAAGGCATGGTGGCAGGAGGAGTCGGAGCAGAAAGCAGAGGCTCACATCTTCAAACAGGACCAGAAGCGGAGAGCAAATGGAGATCAGGCATGGCTTAAGAACGCTCTAAGGCTGTCCTCAGTGACATTCTTCCTCCAGCATGGACGCATCTTCTAAGACTTCTCAAAACAGCACCACCAGCTACTTGGATCCTATGGAGGACATTCTCATTCAAACCACCACAAGGATCTTCCTCTATTACTCTTCTACCTTATTATTTTTTATTTATTTTTGGTCCCTTTGAGACAGGGTCTCCCTGTAGCCCCAGCTGGCCTGGAACTCACTATGTAGACCAGGCTGGCCTTGAACTCAGAGATCCACCTGCCACTGCCTCCCAAGTGCTGGGATTAAAGGCATGTACCACCATGGCCAGCACCTACCTTATTTATTATAATAATAATTATTATTATTATTGGTATTTTTGAGACAGGATCTCCCTTTAGTCCCAGCTGGCCTGGAGCTCCCTATGTAGACCAGGCTGACCTTGAACTCACAGAGATCCACCTGCCTCTGCCTCCCAAGTGCTGGGATTAAAGGCATGTACCACCATGGCCAGCACCTACCTTATTTATTATAATAATAATTATTATTATTATTGGTATTTTTGAGACAGGATCTCCCTTTAGTCCCAGCTGGCCTGGAGCTCCCTATGTAGACCAGGCTGACCTTGAACTCACAGAGATCCACCTGCCTCTGCCTCCCAAGTGCTGGGAGTAAAGGTGTGCGCCACTACCTTATTCTTTTGGGACAGGGTCTCTTAAACCCAGA
Organism: Rhizomys pruinosus; assembly: GCA_009823505.1. Lineage (NCBI taxonomy): Eukaryota > Metazoa > Chordata > Mammalia > Rodentia > Spalacidae > Rhizomys > Rhizomys pruinosus. Next base: position 293,362 of record VZQC01014859.1, read on the forward strand.
GTTCACTGCTAGCCAGCTTCCTTGGGGGGATCCCCAGGCTGGAATAACAGGCAGGCTGCCATGCCTATCCAGGTTCTGTGGAGATGGCTTAGCAGGTAAAAGCACTAGCTAAATGAGCCTGATGATCTGCATTTGATCCCCTGAACCCATGAAAAAGGCTGGATTCAGTAGATTGACTACACTCCAGTGGATGACCCTGCACCCATGAGTGGGCAGCACAAAAAGGCATGAAGTTGGGAAGGGGTGGGGAGGTAGGATATGGTTCTGGGAGAAGTTAGGGGAAGAGTGGAAGTGAATATTAACTAAATACATTGGGTGAAAGTCTCAGAGAATTAATAAAAATATATTTTTTAAAAAGCTAGATCAGGGAGCTGGGAGGATGACTCAGCAGTTAAGAGCACTGGCTGTTCTTGCAGAGGACCAGAGTTTGATTCCCAGCATCCAAATGGTGACTAACAACCATCAGTAACTCCAGTTCCAGGGGAATCTGACACCCTCTTCTGACCTTTGTGGGCATTGCACAGCACGGGTAAACTTATATACATTCAGGCACTTAGATACATTCATACATATAAAATAAAAATAATAAATTTTCTTTTAAAAAGCTGGATGAGGTGTTTCACATCATGTAATCCTAGCATTCCTATGGTGAGCTGGGGGATGGAGACAGGAGAACTGGCCAGAAGCTCCCAGGCCAACTAGCCTAGCATGCTGCCGGACAGTGACAAAACCAGGAGAGACTCTGCCTCAAAATAAAACAGAACCAACAAGGTGAACCTATTCAAAAATTGTCCTCTGACCTCCACATGCATGCAAGGCCTGAACTTACCCCCAGCACAGACACAAAATGAGAATTTCATACATGAGTATAGTCTGCATTGTTTCTATTCTAGCCAGTTCACCTCCAACAACTCATATCCCCCTACTCCCTCTGTTTCTTGTCCTCTTTGTTAAGTATTATTAATCCCCATATATATATATATATATATATATATANTCTGGGGCTGGAGAGATGGCCTAGCAGTTAAGAACACCGACTGCTCTTGCAGAGGACCCAGGTTCCATCCCCAGCACCCACATGGTGGCTAAGAACCATCTGTAACTCCAATTCCAGGAGAACTCCAGTTCCAGGGGAATCCGAGACCCTCTTCTGACCTCCTCGTCATTGCACGACACGGGTGCACAAACCTACATGCAGACAGTATATTCATACACATACAAAAATAAAATTAAAAAAAAATTAAAAAAAATAGATTCTAAGTTTAAAAACATTGCCATTCTCTCAGATTAGCAAGTCTCTTGATAGCTACTCTCTATGTTCTATACTGTAAACAGGTTATTTGTATGCTTTATGCCTTGTGATTTAGGATTTTAGTAAGTTTTGTTTGAGGTTGTATCTCTCCGTGTTGCTCAGAGCAGCCTCATACTCCTAGGCTCAAACAGTCCATCTCCCTCAGCCTCTAGACAAACTGGGATTACAGGCACACCATACCCATTTATTTATTTTATAATAAAAATAAAAACAAATTAAACTATTGGACAAAAGATAATCTAGTAATATTTTTTTAATTTCTTTAGAGTCACAGTAGTTTTTTCTGTTGATTCTTAATCCCTTTAGATGTCATTCACTGTGAGGATTGCAGGTCATCAAAGCACATAGGTATCTATATGTTGATAACTGAAAGTCACTTGAATGACCTTTCATAATGCCTTTCCAGTTGTATTGCCTTTTCCCTTTCCCCTTTTTCTGCCTGTCTTAATGCATACTTCATAAGCTCCTAAGGGATAGTTGGTGTTAGGATATAAATATTTTTTCTATATGAATAATCTTATAGTATTCAGACTTTCTGTGCTTTCCTTTTATTTTTTTTTTATTTTTTATTTTTGTGCTTTCCTTTTAAAAAGGCTTAATGCATTTTGGAGTTCTTTATTATGAAACATAGAGATCATACTGTATTTTAGTGCATAGATAGAAAACAATTTTATTGAAGCTGATTATGCTTCTCATTGAGAACCTCATTTCTCGTGCTGCACCCCAATTTTTTTTAATTGAATTTTTAGATATTTTTGTTTCTAACATTTTGCCTATAGAGATAAGTTGTGTATTGAGTAATATATATCAATATATATGTATATATTCAAATAGTATTCCAGTATACATTCTTTTACTTATAGTTTATCTGTTTTTTTATTCTTTTTTTTTTAATTTTTTAAATTTATTTCTGTATATGTATGAATGTACTGTCTGCATGAAAGTGTGTGCACCCGTGTCTTGCAATGCCACAGAGGTCAGAAGAGGGTGTCGGATTCCCCTGGAACTGGAATTCTCCTGGAATTGGAGTCTCAGGCGGTTCTTGGCTGCCATGTGGGTGCTGGGGATCGAACCTGGGTCCTCTTTAAGAGCGGTCAGTGCTCTTAACCGCTAGGCCATCTCTCCAGCCCCAGTTTATCTGTTTTTAAGAATATGTCTGGCCGGGTGTGGTGACACACACTTTTAATCCCAGCGCTTGGGAGGCAGAGGCAAGTGGATCTCAGTGAGTTCCAGGCCAGATTCTACATAGCGAGTTCCAGGCCAGCTAGGGCTACAGGGATTCTATCTCAAAAACACCAAAAAAAAAAAAAGAATGTATCTGTAGAGTAATATCTGTAAAATAAGTTCCTTATAGTAGACTTATTGGTCAGAGTATATGGATTTAAAATGTTTTAATTGTAATTCCACCATGAGAGATGGAGGCAGTAGGGTTACTGTGAATTTAAGGCCACCCTGGTTACATAGTGAATTCCAGGACAGTCTAGGCTACCCAGTGAGAGCTTATTGTGAAAAATATATTAAAAATCAAATTTTATAGCTCCTGCAAGATTGTCATATAAACAGATGGTAACAGCTTACGTTTATACAAACAGCATTTGAATATATCTTTTCCCATAATTTTCACGAAGACTAATGAAAGATTTTTTTGTAATAGCTGAAAATTTGTATCATATTTATTGTTTTAATTAATTTATTTTCAGTATGAATGGGACATTTTTCATGTTTATCAATAATTATAATTTTCTGTGAATTCTGTCTTCTTAATCATTTATCATTTTTTTCTTTTGCATGTTTTTCTTTGTGTGTGTATGTATATGAATGGGTGTGTACATATTTATGTGTGTATATGTGTGCACAGATACATGTAGAGGCTGGAGACTAAGATGTGATTCTGTGGGCCCCATCCATTTCATTTTTGGGGACAAAATCTGTCGCTGGCCTGGAGCTACATGAGTAGACGAGTCTGGCTGAGCAGTGAGTCCGGGGGTCCTCTCGTCTCTACCTCCCCAAGTCATGTTACAAGCACATGCCACTACCCAGCTTGTTATATGGGTTCTGGGGGGTCAAACTTGGCTCCTCATGCTTGTGCTGTAAGCACACGATGATTGAGCTGTCTCCTAAGCCCATGTGCTCTTTTTCCAGTTGGTTTCTAACAGATACTTGATTCTTAAGAAATTTCAGGTTAGGGATCAAAAGATGGCTCAGTGGTTAAGAGTACTGTTGCTCTTGCAAAGGACCCATGTTTTGTTCCCAGCACCTGCACTGCAGCTCAAAACTACAACCTGAAACTACAATAAAAAAGAGAAATTTAGCCTTAAGCCAGGCATGCTGATGCATGCCTGTAATCCCAGCATTTGAGAGCCTGAAGCAGGATAGTCTCAAGTTTGAGGCCACAAAGTGGTCCTGTTGTGCTGCAGAGTGAGATCCTGTTGAAAGAAAAGAAAGGGTAACTACCCTCCTTACTCTCATATGTCTTCAGTATATTAGTAAACATTTCCCAGTTTATTATTCATTTTTTGAGTTTACTAGTGAGGGTTTTTTTTTTAATTAGATAAACATTTTTTTTCTGATTTTTGAAACAGGTGTCATGTAGCCCAGGCTGACCTGGAAATTTTTCCCTTCCTTTGGATTTTTTAGTTTGCTTTAATTTTTTAGGCTTAATCTAGAGCTGTTGTTTTGTTTTGTTTTTCTTTTTCAAGACAGGGTCTCCCTTTGTTCCCAGCTGTCCTGGAACTCACTCTGTAGATCAGGCTGGCCTTGAACTCACAAAGATCTGCCTGTCTCTGCCTCCCAAGTGCTAGGATTAAAGGCGTTCGCCACCACACCCGGCTTTAGAACTGTTTTTAATATACTTATTCAAAAAGGCCTTTGTGTAGTGCTGAGAATCAATTTCAGGACTTCACATATACCATGTAAGTGCTTTAGCTTTTTTTTGTCAACTTTTGGTAAGTTGTATTTCTAGAATTATGCTTCAAACTCTTCTATTGGTGATTAGGGTACAAAGCCCCAGGGTTCACGCCTCTTCACTAATGTCCACAAAAAATGTGTACTCTGACATTCCCCTGTAGAAAATGTATAGCCCTGTCCTCAAAATACTTAATACTTATTGGGGTAAATAAGAACAGATCAAAGCAGTAGGATGACTACATGAATTCAGAGCAAAGGAAAGATCAGTGTGACTCGGGGTGGTTGGGAGCATCGTAGCAAAGACTGTGTCACTTCATAAACGTGGTTATCTCTTACAGTGCCCATGTTTTCATTATTCGTAATTTACGGTATTAAGGTTTTCACTTCCTGCACCATGTTAGCTCTTTACGTGGGGTCAATTATGAGAATGAAAACCAGAATCCAGACTGAACAAGGCTTCTTCTGGTTACTCTGAACTCTGGCTGATCCTGTAAGGATTAGAGGCACTGAGGAGCAAGTGTGGAAAGAACAGATAGAGGAGATTCTTCTCGGAGCCTTTTATAGTCGTCCCTCCTCACCAGTGTGTGGGTCACTTTCTGCAGCTGCAGTTAGTTATGTGTGGTCAGTTGAGATTTGAAGTTATTAAATGGAAAATTCCAGAAAACATTAAAAAGCTTTAGGTTGGGCACTGTTGTAAGTAGCATGGTGAAACCTCAATCTGTCCTGCCTCTTCTTGCCCAGGATGTGAATCAGCCCTTTGTCCAGCTCTCCACTCTGTATGCCACCCACCCGTTAATAGCTACGTAGGTCATCAGGTCAGCTGTCACTGAATCACAGTGCTTATGTTCAAGCAATCCTTACATAGTAGCCTCATGCATCCCAGTGCCTTTGACATTCACTCCATGTCATCACACAGGCACTGATCACCACATGTCACCACAGGAAGTAGAGTGAATGTGGCACATTAAAGTATTCCGAGTGAGTTATTACTGCAATATTTTATGATAATTGATGATTTTAACATTAGTTATTGTTAATTTCTTACTATGTTTAATTTACAAATCATCTCTGGGGCTTGTCTGTATAGAAATAAAGTACATAAACCCAGGCGTGGTGGTGCACGCCTTTAATCCCAGCACTCTGGAGGCAGAGGCAGGCGGATCTCTATGAGTTCAAGGCCAGCCTGGTCTCTGGTCTACATAGTGAGTTCCAGGCCAGCTGGGGCTAAAGGGGGACCCTGTCTCAAAAAGACTAAATAAATAAATAAATAAATAAATAAATAAATAAATAAAATTAAAATATAGAACATAATACACATAGGATTCAGTACTATCTGTCTCAGGTCCTCTGAAGATGAGGGTCTTGTTTTCTCTTTCTACATCTGTCCTAACCTGACACATAAAGGAGTATAGAGAGGGCTCAGAATCTTTATTTCTGGCAGTGGAGATATGGCTCAGTGGTTAAGAGCACCGACTGCTCTTGCAGAGGACCCAGGTTTGATTCCCAGCACCCACATGGCAGCTAAGAACAGTCTTTAAGTTGGGCGTGGTGGCGCATGCCTTTAATCCTAGCACTCTCAGGAGTCAGAGGCAGGCAGATCTCTGTGAATTCAAGGCCAGCCTGGTCTACAGAGTGAATTCCAGGCCAGCTGGGGCTATAGGGAGACCCTGTCTCAAAAAAAAAAAAAAAAAAAAAAACCCTTATTCCTCACTGCAGTGCCCAGGCCTGCGGAGGTTTTACATTGCTGTCATCCTCATGCACTCCCACTATAGGACAATACAAATGGAAATGCTTCCTCTCTTTTCAGGTGAAACCAGTGGGAATGAGAGTGATGCCGAGTATCTGCCAAAGAGTGAGTGAGTCAACGGGGCTGCTCCCTTTCCCCCGTGATCTTGGCTCTGGGTGGAGTGGCACTTGTCGGTGTGGTTAAGCACATTTTCCCCGTGTGAAGTTTTACTTTGTAGGCCATTTCTTCTTTTTCAGACTCTGTTGAAATTTGAGGAGCTAAATAGTACATTCAGCTATTTGACAACATTCAGAATCTCTCATAGTGGAGTGAGAATGGCTCTGAGGATGGAATGTTCTTAATGGGAGCAGCACAGGGGAGCATGCCCAGACATATGTGCAATGTGTAGCAGGCAGAGAGAATGTGAATCACACTTAGATGAGTACTTAGCCTTAAATGTCTGAATCTTTTTCATAATGCAAGCATAATTATTGAGCAAATTTGCTACCTCTGATATTAAGAAAGGAAGCATATTTTTACTTATAGGTAACTTATATTCTAAATTATGCCATTTATATCAGAATACAGAAGTCATATATTCCTGGATCTGTTTTTACAAGCATTTCATGGTGCTCTGTGTCTTACTTGGATGATTGTCACAGCAAGTTTTATTTCCTGTTTAACTTCCTGACACATAGAGACACAGTGAGTAGGAGACATGAGTTATCTTAGCTAAGTCGAAGGCAGTTCTGACGTGCTAATCTAATGATTTACAGCCATGTGCTCCCTCCACTGACCTAAAATGCTCCAGGTTTCAATTTTGTAGCCTGTCTGAAGATGAAACTTAGAGTGTCACCAGGTTCAGTATTAGTGTGTAAGGCCGACTGACTTACTGCTGTTGCTAATGAGAAATAGGGCCTACATGTGTCTTGACTTGAACTCAGCCCTTTGGAAGATAGGTAAAGCTTTCCCTACAGTACTCAGCAAACTGGATATATCTAGTGAACTGTTCCTTATTTGGGGGGCAAAAAGCATTAAATTGAAAAATTAAAAACAGAAGATGAGTGTTTTGACTAGTGCCTAGAATATCTCATCAACAAATTTCTGAAATACACTGTTATCACCTCTAGTGGAGACTGCTCCAAATTCTTCAGAATTTAGAGGGAAATGAAATAGAGCTAGGTATGGTCACATACACTTATAATCCCAGCTTTCAGGAAGGCAACACAGGATTGCCAGAAATCAAGGCTAGCCTAAGCTGTATAGTGAATTTTAGAATGGCGGGGTTACATCATAGGATTCTGCCTCAGAAAATCAGAGGAGTGGGAGTGAATGAATGTTAGTGCAGGTGAGAATGAGAATGAGTAGGGGATAGATGCTATCCAGATGCTATCAGTGGCTGTCTGAGTGGTGCTCAGTAAATTCCTACCCCGTGGGAGCCCATGCCTGTAGTCCAGCAACTAAGGAGGCTGAGACAAGAGGATTTTAAGTTTGAGACCAGCCTGGATTACATACTGAGACTTGGTGTCAAAACAACCAGGAACTAAATAGCATGATCTTATAATTTCAGTCTTTTGAAGAATAGTCTGTTGCATATGTCTACTATATTTTCTTCTTTCTTTTTCCCTTGCTGCAAATCTAACCTAGGACCCTAAGCATGTTAGGTAAGAACTACCTTTAAAATACACGCCAGCCCCATTTTCCTCTGGAATTCAGAACCATTTTGTATTAGTCACTTTTCTTTCTTTTTTTTTTAATTTTTATTTTTGTATGTGTATGAATGTACTGTCTACATGTAGGTTTGTGCACCCGTTGTGCAATGCCTCGGAGGTGAGAAGAAGGTGTCAGATTCCCTTGGAACTGAAGTTAAAGATGGTTCTCAGCCACCATGTGGGTGCTGGGGATCGAACCTGGGTCCTCTGTAAGAGCAGTCAACCCTCCCAACCACTAGGCCATCTCTCCAGCCCCATTAGACACTTTTCTGTTGCTGTGATAAAACCACCATGACCAAGGGACCTTATAAAAGAGTTTATTTGAATTTACAATTGACACTTCCAGGGAATTAGTCCATTGTGGCGGGAGGCACGGTGGCAAGAGCTGGAGCAGAAAGCCGAGGTTCACATCTTCCAATGAGCTTGGGAAGCTGAGAGAGACACTGGAGACTGCAAGGCTTGTTGAATGCACTAAGTCCGACCCCAGTGATGTACTTCCTCCAGCGTGGCCAAACCTTCTAAGACCTTCCAAAACAGCACCACCAACCGGAGACAAAATGTTTGAATACTTAAAGCCTATGGGGGACATTCTCATTCAAACCACCACACACTTTATATATTTATTCTTTTTATTAACATATATTAGTTGCACAGTGTAAGGAGTTTCATTGTGACATTTCATGTATGTATATAAGTGCTTCGACCACTCCTGTTCATCTTTCTATCCATCCTCCTCCTTTCCACACCCTAGCACTTGTGCTTTTGGTTTTATGCCCTTCCCCCTCTGTGTTCTACATGAAAGAAAATACGGGTTCTTTGTTTTTGTGGGACAGATTTATCTCACTTAATATAATGGTCTCCAATTCCTCTTCTTTCTGGTTGAGTTAAACTTCATTGTGTGTGTATATACCACATTTTCTTCACCCATTCAGATGTTGATGGGTACCTAAGCTGATTGCAGAATAATTTCACTATTGTGAACAGTGCTGGAATATTTACCAGGCGCTCAGGTATCTCTATACTAAGCTGGAATGGACTCTTTTAGATAAATACCCAGAAGTGGTATGGTTAGATCATGTGGAAGCTCTTTTTTTTTTTGTCATTTTAAGACAACATTTCCCTGTAGCCCCAGCTGGCCCGAAGCTTATTATGTAGACCAGGCTGCCCTCTAACTCACAGAGATCTGCCTTCCTCTTCCTCCAGAGTGCTGGGATTAAAGGCATACATCACCACACCTGGTTTTTTTTTTTTTTTTCTGGCTTATTTTTAACTTATTAAGGAACCATATCCTGATTTCCGCAGTGGCTGGACTGATTTACATTTCTACCCCTATGTCCTCACCAGAATTTATTGTGCGTTTTTTTGTTTCTTTTTGTTTTTGTTTTGAGACAGGGTCTTCTTGTAGCCCCAGTTTGCCTAGAAATTTCTATATAGACTAGGCTGGCCTTGATCTCATAGAGACCCACCTGCCTCTGCCTCCTGAATACTGGGATTTAAGGTATGTCCCATCATGCCCAGCTGAATTTATTGTTTTCTTTTAAAAAATTTATTAATTTGGCTAGTTGTGGTGGCGCACACCTTTAATCCCAGCACTTGGGAGGCAGAGGCAGGTGGATCTCTATGAGGTTAAGGCCAGCCTGGTCTACTAGTGACTTCCAGGACAGCTGGGGCTACAGGGAGAGCCTGTATCAAAAAAATTTATTCTTACTTTATGTGTATTAGTGTTTTGCCTTCATGTATGTAAATTCGCTTGTGTCATACAGTGCCTACAGAGGCCAGAAGAGGGCATCAGATCCCTCGGAACTGGAGTTATAGATGGTCCATGTGGGCTGTCCAGGTGGGTGCTAGGAACTGAACCTGTGCCCTCTGGAAGAGTAGCCTAACTGCTGGGCCATTTCTCCAGCACCTGAATTTATGTTTTCTTGATGATAGAAGCCATTCTGGATGGGGTAAAATGGAATCTCAGTGTAGTTTTGATGCTGGCTAAGACTGTTGAACATTTTTCACATACTTTTTGGCCATATATATTTCCTTGTTTGAAAAGTATCTATTTCCATTGTACAATTAATGCTTAAATTATTATCTATTTTGTTTGGCATTTCGAATTTTCTGTGTTCTAGATATCTTCTGTCTGATGAGTATATAGCAGAATTTTCTTGTATTCTGTAGGCTGTCCATTTAAGACTTTGTTCCTAATCCTGTTCAGAAGCTTTTCAATTTCAGGCAGGCCCTTTTGTCAGCTCTTGCTCTCATTTGCTGAGCTATCAGTTTCCTATCCAGAAGGTTATTGTCTATGCCTATGATGAAGTGTTGCCTTCTGTCTTCCTTTTTTTTAATTTTTTTTAATTTATTTATTTCGTATGTGTATGAATGTACTGTCTGCATGCAGGTTTGTGCACCCGTGTCGTGCAATGCCGCGGAGGTCAGAAGAGGGTATGGGATTCCCCTGGAACTGGAGTTAAAGACAGTTCTCAGGCGCCATGTTGGTGCTGGGGATCGAACCCGGGTCTTCTGCAAGAGCAGTCGGTACTCTTAACCGCTAGGCCATCTCTCCCGCCCCACCTTCTGTCTTCCTTTAGCAGGTCTTACATTAATGTCTTTGATCCATTTTGAACTGGTTTTTATAGAGAATGAGGAATACGTGTCTAATTTCGGTCTTTTCTTTTGTTGTTGGTATTTTTGAGACAGGGTCTCCCTTTAAGTCCCAGCTGGAGCTCACTCTGTAGACCAGGCTGGCCTTGAACTCTCAGAGATCCGCCTGCCTCTGCCTCCCGAGTGCTACTATGTGCGCCACTAGGCCCAGCTAATTTCAGTCTTTTGCATTTGATGGATATCAGTTTTTTTTTCTTTTACAGCTTTACTTACTAAAGGGGCTCTCTTTTTTTTTTTTTTTCCTCCAATGTGTATTTTTAGTTTCTTTGTTAAGAATCAGATCGCTGTGTGGCTGCTTGACTTTATTTCTAGATCTTCATTTGTTTACATGTCTGTTTTTGAAGCATCATTATTAGGATAAGCCTACATCCTCAGTAATGCATGCCAGGGAGAGAAGGGAAAAGGACAGGTTCTTTCATGTGAGGATAACTTTTGTTTTGATTTTACCACTCGTCCCTGTCTGTACTTCATCACTGTAGGAAGTGGTTCTTTTATCAAATCTTTCCCTTCTTCCATGTTTCATGACATTTCCAAGAAATTACATCTATTGTCAGTCTAATGTTTCTTTTAACATAGTATTTTACACATGCATACCATCAGTTATGACATGGATGTCAGTTCCACTACTCACTAGAGGTTGAGTGGGACCCTTGAGGAATGTCCTCTGAATGTTTCATAGCCCACACTGGAATGTTCATGTGGCAGATACTCATCTGTATTCATTCAGCAAATGACTGTGAAGAAATGGGTCATGACTCATGGGACTAGAGAGAAGATGGGCTGTGAAGGGAAAATCCTTGTTGCATTATGAGCTGTGGTTCTGTTACAGATTGCCACAAGCGCTTAGCACAAGTGCAGCAGTCTTCCAAGAGGAATCCTCACTACCAGACCTTGGAGCGAGATCTTATTGAACTGCAGGAGCAGCAACTCTTTGAACTCTTTGTGGTGGTGTCTCTACAGAAGAAACCATCAGGAGTAAGCTACGTTCCGCAGGTCATCCAGCAGTTCCCAAGCAAGGTGGGTTCGAGGTGACCAAGAAGCCTTCAGAAGGTTCTCTGTACTCTGTATGCATACTTCCTCCCTACTGGTATCTGCCAGCTCTTACCAAGATGATACTTGTAGGATCCAGTAACTGGCATTGATGGTGTCTTATGTCAGGCATAGGTTTGCAGCCAAGTGCAAGTGGGAGAAAACAAGCTCATTTTCCACCTAATTTTTTTCCTTTTGTCTTTACTATTTATAATTTGTTTTTAGAGATAGGGTCTAACTAGATAGCCCTGGCTGGCCTGGAGCTTATTATGTAGACCAGGCTAACCTCAAACTCAAAGATTTACCTGCCTCTGCCTCTTGAGTGCTGGGATTAAAGGCATGTGCCACAATGTCCAGCCCATATTTAATGATTTTGTAATAAGCACAAAGCCACAATTTTCTCATCTCCAAACAGAGGAATGATAAATGTGGCGGAATAGCCTAACAGTTTACAGCATGGCCTCTGAGCCAGTCCTAGGCATCTGCCACTTATTAGTACTTTAAGAAGTCACTTAACATTTCTTTTTTTTAATTTTATTTATTTTTTATGTGTATGAATGTACTGTCTGCATGTAGGTTTGTGCACCCTTGTTGTGCAATGCCGCGGAGGTCAGAAGAGGGCGTCAGATTCCCCTGGAACTGGAGTTCTCCTGGAATTGGAGTTACAGACGGTTCTCAGCCGTCTTGTGGGTGCTGGGGATTGAACCCACGTCCTCTGCAAGAGCAGTCGGTGCTCTTAACCGCTAGGCTATCTCTCCAGCTCCACATAAATTGAAGGGGGTGGGGGCAGTTGGTAATAATAGCATCTACCCCTTTGACCTGTAGTAAAGTTTAAATGAGATAATTTCTGTAAGGCACTTACAACAGTGCTTGACACATAGTAACACTGTGTAATGTTTCCCATTAATAAGGACTTAATGAGATGACATGTAAAGTACTTCTAGTAGTTCCTGTACAGATTATGCACTTGTTACATTATAGCTGTTATTATTGAAGTTTTGAGTTTTAGGTTTTTAAAATACATTTTAAATTTATTTATTTTTATTTTATGTGTATGAGTGTATTGCCTGCATGTATGTTAAGTGCACCCATGTCATGCAGTGCTCAGAGGCCAGAAGTGAGAATTGGATCCCCTCAAACTAGAGTCATGGACAGTTGTTAGTTAGCTACCATGTGGGTGCTAGGAAGTGAACTGGGTCCTCTGCAGGAGCAGCCAGTGCTCTTAACCACTGAGCCATCTCTCCAGCCCTTTGTTTTTGTTTTGAGACAGTATCTTACCCAAGTTGGCCTTGAACTGGCAGTTCTGCCTCAGTCTCCCAGGCATTCAAAGCTGCAAAACTCATTTTTTCTGTTACGCAGTATTTGATTTGCTATCCCTTTTTTACAAAGCCACTCTTTTGTTTAACCAAATATTGTAGTGCTTGCTATTTGTGGGTCTACATTTGACCCCCAGCATCCTCGAGCCCTAAATAACAAAACCCCATTGCAGGTTCAGAGACCACACATGAAAGATAAAAGGTTTACATATTTAATTTTTATTTATTTACTTTTATGATCTTTTTTGGTGTGTTTTCTTTTGTTGGACTGCTTGTGTTTCTTTAGAGACAAAAGTCAAGTTTTTTCCTTCTAAAATTTGGGTTCCAGGGATCAAACTTACATCAGTGGTCTTGGCAACAAGCACCATTACCTGCAGAGCCTTTGACGCCCATTATTTATTTTTATTTAATATCTAATTTTTCCCACTTATTGAACAAGGGCCCTCATACTTTAATTTTCCCCCATCCCCTGTGACTTAGGTAGACAGCCAGGAAAGGAGGGGCTGTCTACATGAGAACAGTGTCTTGCTTCCCATTTTATTACTTGCACCACCTTTCTGTGTACCCTGGGCTGAAGCTCACTGTATAACTGAAGCTGACCTTACGCTTGTATCAGTCCTTGTGCCTTAGTCTCCCACATGTTGGGGTTATAGATCTGAGCCACCATGTCTGTTATTGTTACCCACTTAGTCATTTTAGGACTTTGGATTTGTAACCCTGAATTCCTTGTTTTACCAAAATAGTCAGTGAAGCAAACTATACTGGAATATAAGAACTGCATCCTTCATGGGTTTTATTTACAAAATATTCCCAACACAGACAGGTATAGGGACATGCCTGTAATCCCAGAACTTAGGAGGCAGAGGCAGAGGCAGAAGCATCAAGAGTTTAAGGCCAGCCTCGGCTATATACCAAGACTTAAGTCTCAAGGGGAAAAGAAGTCCTCAAAAATATTCCTACAGTAAATAACTACATAAATTAGATTTCACTCAAAATTCCTCAGTGTTGCCTAAGAGTACAATGTCTCAGCACTGTAGTAAAATTATAGTAAACTAACTATGTCTATATAGCAGTGAGTAATCAAATTTACCTCAAAAGGAGCTTGCACTGTAGTCTAGGTTAGCCTGGAACTCCCTGTGTAGCTCAGGCTGGTGCTGACCTCACAATCTTCCAGCCTTAGGCTCCCAAGTGTTAGGATTATAAGCATGTACCACCATGCCTGGTTTAAAAGGACTTAATCCCGGGCTGGAGAGATGGCTCAGCAGTTAAAACTGCTGACTGCTCTTGCAGAGGACCTGGGTTTGATTCCCAGCACCTACATGGCAGCTAAGAACCACCTTTAAGCGGGTGTTGTGGTACATGCCTTTAATCCCAGCACTTGGGAGGCTGAGGCAGGCGGATCTCTGTGAGTTCAAGGCCAGCTTGGTCTACAGAGTGAGTTCTAGGCCAGCTGGGGCTATAGGAAGACCCTGTCTCAAAAAAATAAATAAAAAATAATTAATTAAAATAAAATAAAATAAAAGGACTTAATCCTATTTTAATTCATTTTACAGGAAATGTAAGCCTAGATTAATAGGCTTACCAGAGAAGGACACAGTTGACTCTCTGGGAGTTGATTGAGGGATGCTTCCAAGGGAACCACTTACCAGTTTTATGCCTCCAATGCCCATCAGTTGGGGGAGGAATTTGGAAAAAGCTAATCTGTAGTGTCTTGGTAGAGCTCTGTTTGGACTGTTCTGGTACACCTTAACTGAAGTTGCGACTAGACAATGATACAACTAAAAAAGATTGTCTGACATCCTTTTTTTTTTTTTTCTCCAGTGGTATGGATTAAACCCAGGGCCTCCCGCATGCTAGGAGAGTGCTCTGTCACTGAGCTATACCCCAAGTCCTGAATGCTTTTCTCTTTGTTATTTTACCTTTTTAAAAAAATGTTTTATGGGGCTGGAGAGATGGAGAGATGGAGAGATGGCTTAGTGGTTAAGAGCACTGACAGCTCTTGCAGAAGACCCGGGTTTGATTCCTAGCACCCACATGGCTGCTAAGAACCATCTTTGGCTCCAGTTCCAGGGGAATTCGTCGCCCTCTTCTGCCCTCCGCAACATCGCATGACACAGGTGCACCTACCTACATGCAGGCAGCACACTCATACACATAAGAAGTAAAAAAAATACTGATTTTAAAAAAAGTCTTGGGGCTGGAGAGATGGCCTAGCGGTTAAGAGTGCCGACCGCTCTTACAGAGGACCCGGGTTCGATCCCCAGCACCCACATGGCGGCCGAGAGCCGTCTGAAGCTCCAATTCCAGGAGAACTCCAGCTCCAGGGGAATCAGAGACCCTCTTCTGACCTCCGCGGCATTGCACGACACGGGTGCACAGACCTGCATGCAGACAGTACATTGATACACATACAGAAATAAAAAAAAAATAAAATAAAAAAATAAAAAAAGTCTTATTTATATGTTTATTTTGCATGTGTGAGTGCATTGCCTGCACATAGGTAGGTGCTCCCATGTCATTGCAGTGCCTGCAGAAGTCAAAAGAGGGTGTTAGATCCACTGGAAGTGCAGTTGCAGATGGTTGTTAGCCACTGTGTGTGGGTGCTGGGAATTGAACCCAGGTCCTCTATAAGAGCAGTCAGTGTCAGTGCTCTTAACTGCTGAGCCATCTCTCTAGCCCTGACTTCTCTGGGTTTTTTTTTCTTTCTTTCTTTCTTTTTTTTTTTGAGAATTTAATATCCAAGGACACAGAGTGGTTATATACTTTGTGAAAAAGTACAAATAACTTATTAATTCTCTAAAAACAATATGCCCTTTTGACTTCTAAGCTTTTCTTTGTAGAGGATAGTCAAACTCATTTCTAAATATTTTTTTTTTTTGGTCTTTTCGAGATAGGGTCTCCCTGTAGCCCCAGTTGTCCTGGAACTCACTCTGTAAACCAGGCTGGCCTTGAACTCACAAAGATCCGCCTGCCTCTGCCTCCCGAGTGCGAGGATTAAAGGCATGAGCCACCACGCCTGGCCTAAATATCTTTTTATTTAACTAAATTTAGACTGTCTTTTAGAGTACAATACTACATTTGATCTGTTCACTTGATTTTTGTAGCCTCGGTTGCACTGGAACTTTCTGTGTAGTCAAAGATGGCTTGGATTCCTGATTCCCTTCTTCTTTCTAAGTGCTGGGATTATAGGCGCACAGCAGAACCATGCCTGGCTTACAATAACAGACTTTTTGTAAGCGTTTTCCATACTAAAATTTTGCAGGAAGTTGCAAACTGGTAATTAGGTAGCAAAGATTATATGCTAACAGAATGATTATATACAGGGTAAATTTAAAAATAGTATCGTTTCTAAACAACATTCATTGGCTTTTTCAAAGCATCCTTGATTTTTTTTTTTTTTTTTTTTTGAGACAGGGGTCTCCCTGTAGTCCAGCTGGCCTGGAACTCGCTATGTAGATCAGGTTGGCCTCTATCTCACAGAGATCTGCCTGCCTCTGCCTCCAGAGTGCTGGGATTGATTAGAAGCGTGTCCTTGCTGGCAGGGTGTGGTGGCGCACGCCTTTAATCTAGCACTTGGGAGGCAGAGGCAGGCAGATCTTTGTGAGTTCAAGGCCAGCCTGGTCTACAGAGTGAGTTCCAGGACAGCTGGGGCTACAGGGAGACCTGTCTCGAAAAGACAAAAAAAAAAAAAAAGAGAAGCATGTACCACCATGACTGATGGATCCCTGATTATTGATCAAAGAGTTTTGAAGCTGGGCATGGTGGCACACTCCTTTAATCCTAGCACTCAGGAGGCAGAGGCAGGCGGATCTTTGTGAGTTCAAGGCCAGCCTGGTCTACAGAGTGAGTTCCAGGACAGCTGGGGCTACAGGGAGACCCTTGTCTCAAAAAGACCAAAAAAAACAAAAAAAAAAAAGTGTTTTGAACTAACTAGGTTTTGTCTGTCAGTATGATAGAATGGATTTTTATTTTGCGTATATCCCATGATTCGTAAGATTAGATTCCTACCAGCATGTGAACCTTGAGTTGGGATCTTCCAGTAGACGAGAAACTCTGCAGCCTCCTCCCTTACACTGTGCGACAGGGTCTCAGTAGTTGCACTTCTGTGTAGAAGAGGACTCTCTATTCTTAGTGACTGTTCTCAGTGCCTTGTCAGTGATTTTTCAGTCTTCCTTTTCCTGTTTTGTTAATGCGCTGAGAGAAACTTCTGCACAGGCTTCTTGGGCTTTCCCAAGAACAGGCTGAGATTTTTACTTCTTTTCTCTACTTTCATAGGTTAATTCCCCGGCGGTGTTGTCTTTTTCAGGGTGATCATGGCTATAAGCAATCCAAAGATACAGAAGAGAGGCTCAGAGTTATCCCCAAATTTTGTTTTCCTGATTCGGAAGACTGGGTGCCAACCTCAGAACTCAAGAGGTAAATAGGCTACTTCTGATTGCAGTTTGCTGAAACTGCAGAAATAGAATTGGAGTATCTGAGAGGTCAGTGGAGTCAGGGAGAGAGCTCTGAGCACGGTCAAGGATGCTGCAGGGAGGAGGGAGGAGGGAGGAGGGAGGATTAGAACATTCCTAGCTACGCAGGGCTCAGAAAAGAAAAACAGGGAGAGAGCTCTGAGCACGGTCAAGGATGCTGCAGGGAGGAGGGAGGAGGGAGGAGGGAGGATTAGAACATTCCTAGCTACGCAGGGCTCAGAAAAGAAAAACAGTAATTGCAGTGTGGAAGAGAAAACACATTTAGGGATCTCTTTAGTTTGTCAGTTCTTGAGAAAAAAAATACTTCTACATTACAAACAATGAGAAGTGGCCCAAAGTGGACAGAAAAGGAAACATGTACACAAACTAACTTAAACCATAGGATTTAAACCTAGAGAGAAAGCAGAACAATTGCCCTCTTCCTTATTTTTCCTTGAAGTTGATAGAAGAATTCACAGCCCAGACTCTGTCCCATGTAGATCTTGTACAGAAGGAGGCACTAGTTTGGTCGGTGTGGGTAATTGATGAGTTAAAAAATTTCTTGGGGCTGGAGAGATGGCTAAGGGGTTTAATCCCAGCACTCAGGAGGCAGAGGCTGGTGGATCTCTGTGAGATTGAGGCCAGCCTGGTATACCTGGTAAGTTTCATGCCTGCCAGGGAAACAGGGAAACCCTGTCTCAAAAAGGCCAGAAAAAATTAATAATAATAATAATAATAAATTATTTAATGTATGTAGAGGAAATTACCACGGTGATAGTAAAACCATCACCTTCTCTGACTCCTGCTTCTATAACTACCTTGGTAACTGCTTTGTTTGAACCTGTAAGCTGGGCACATGCCTTTCCCCCCAGCTATTCAGGAAGCCTGAGACAGAAACTCTTGAGTCCAAGAGTTCACTAGCAACATAGTAAAACTTTCTGTAAAGAGTAAATAAGCAAGAATCATTAAATTTTAATGATTAATTATGCTGTTTAGGCTAAAACTCTTGTTTAAGTGCACCATGTCATGTGTCCACCGTAGATGGTGCTCTGGGCTGTTGCTTAAGTGGCCCTGCCTCACCTCAAGACTAGCTGCTCCTCCCATGAGCCAGCCTAATCACCACTCTGCATCTCTAGCCGTCTGTGTTGATGCTCCTGTGTGGTCACTTGCACTGCTACCATACTGGCTTGGCTGATCCACACTTGGTGTTTTCCTCTACCATATGTATGCTCTAGACTATTTAGGAAGTATAGAAGAGTAAATATATAGGTAAAATCAGAAATCATTGGCAATCTGATTGCTCAGAAATAATCACTGTAAATATTGTAGCATAGTCCTTTCCAGTCATTTTTGCCATGTTTAGATATTGATTCAATATTTAAATTTGAGTGTTTGTTTGTTTGTTATTTACTAGTGAGTGCCTTCTTGGGCATCTTTGTGTCCTTGATGCTCATTGTTGGCCCACATTTCTGATGAGTTGTTATTTTCTCATTGATTTGTATATATTAAGGATCAAATTTATTTTTCTTTTTTTTCAATTTTATTTATTTTTGTATGTGTATGAATGTACTGCATGCATGTAGGTTTGTGCACCCGTGTCATGCAATGCCGCAGAGGTCAGAAGAGGGTGTCGGATTCCCCTGGAACTGGAGTTCTCCTGGAATTGGAGTTTCAGATGGTTCTCAGCCGCCATGTGGGTGCTGGGGATCGAACCCGGGTCCTCTGCAAGAGCAGTCGGCGCTCTTAACCACTAGGCGATCTCTCCAGCCCCAAATCTATTTTTCTATCTTTGTGTGTGTGGGGGGGTGTTTGTATACATGTGAGCATACATGTGCCACTGTGCACACATGGAGGGCAAAGGACAACCTTGGGTGTTGGTCCTTACCTCCTCCTTTGTTCGAGATGGGGTCTCTTGTTTGCTTGGTACATCAGGCTAGCTGGCCTGTGAACTTTCTTTCAGGGCTCTCTTGTCTCTGCCTCCCTTCTCGCTTTACGCCTGCTGAGGTTACAGGTGTGTGTCCAGCTCTGCATAGCTTCTGGGGGTCTGCATTCAGGCTTGTGTGGCAAGCATTTTTCCCATTGAGCTATCTGCCCAGTCCAGGATATTTTCCCATCACTGTTCCCAGGTATCACCATCAGAACAGAACAATTTGCAAGGGATATAATCTTTATAGCTTCCTTATCTGTATGTTTGACAAAATTACAGACATTCAACAAAAAGAAAATAGGATTGATCAATAACTAGAGAGGATTAATGAGACAGTAAAGGGGACAGTAGTGCCAACATCTTAGCTCATACCTATTCACCCTAGAACAAGGCCTGGGCATTTCATAGGAAGAATGTGATAATGGTAATGTTTTTGCTTCCTCTTAGATCACAAAATGACTGTCCTTATACCCTACTGTTATTGTTTGTTCTGTGAGGAGTGCCATAAACAGTTGTTGGACCTAAAAATAACTGAGCTTCCCAGCGTGGTGGCGCACGCCTTTAATCCTAGCGCTTGGGAGGCAGAGGCAGGTGGATCTCTGTGCGTTCAAGGCCCACTTGGTCTACAAAATGAGCTCTAGGCCAGCTGGGACTAAAGGGAGACCCAGTCTCAAAAAGAAAAAAAAAAAAAAAAAAAAAAAAAAACAGCTTTTTTTTTTCTTCAGTGAAACGTTCTCTTTCGTGTTAACTGGTGAAGATGGAAGTCGATGGTTTGGTTACTGTAAGAAGCTTTTGGTAAGTACTGGCTTTGTGTCATAGAGTTAGTTAAGGAACGATAGAGTCAAACTAGGAGCTTCAGAAACACTATTTCTAGATGACTTTAAGGGCCACTTAATTATGTGTGCATTAAAGAACTGTGTTAGTTTTACATAGCAAGAGCAAGGTAGAGGTTACCTCTACAGTGGTCCAGAATAGAAAATCTGTGGATTTGATTGATTGGATTAATTGTAATAGAGAAAGTAACTACAGGCATGGCTGAATATCAGTATGGGCTTATGTGAAGTATGGAGTCCACTGAGTCTCTGAGTCACTTGCCAACTATTTTAGGGCTTTCTTGTTTAGGCATTAAACCTGGAGTAAATCATGCTGTCAATTTTAGTGCTTCCCTTCCCTTTATTGTTCACTAAGGATGAATGCCTCTTACCCTGCTCTATACTAAAAATATTGAAAGAATTTGGTGTGTTGGTGCACATCTGTAGTCCCAGATACTTGAATGTCTGAAGCACAAAGCATTTCTTGAGCCTAGAGGATTGGGGCATGTGTGAGCCACAATCGCAGGGACCTATAACAAAAATAAAAGTAAAAGAAGAATATTAGTAATTCAGATGTATAAATACTTGTCTGCTTGTTTTGTTTATATTTTGTTTTCCTTCTAGCCTGAAGGCAAAGGAAAGCGACTCCCTGAGGTGTACTGCATGGTCAGCCGCTTGGGCTGCTTCAATCTTTTCTCAAAGGTGAGAGAAGAATTGGCTCTGTGAATCGGTGATACTTTTTCTTAGCTTTAAGGGAGATTTTACTACTGGTGACTTCCCTGGACAATATTAAGTGGCACAGACTTTAATATACTACTTTAGAAAGATTCCCCACTAATAAGTTAAGAACTTTGGGCTCTTATCAGCAAGATGGTTCAGTGGGTAAAGTTTGATTCCTGGAACCCACATGGTAAAAGGAGAGAAACTATTCCTTCAAGTTGTCGTCTAACCTACACATGCATGCCATGGCTATGAAGGCCCACATGCATACAAACAGATCACACAAAGTAAATCAATAAATCAGACAATCAAAAGAAAAAGAGATCCACAGGCTTAAAGGCTCCCACGTAGAGCCTGGATCAGATAACCCTTGCTGTAACATTATTCTCCTTTTGGTTTGCTGAAGCCTCCAGTTTTAAGAGAGCATATCTTGAAGCACATCTTGTCTCTTGCTTTTCTTAGACCCTAGAGAGCATATCCTGAAGCACATCTTGTCTCTTGCTTTTCCTAGACCCTAGAGAGCATATCCTGAAGCACGTCTTGTCTCTTGCTTTTCCTAGACCCTAATTTGCAGAGTATCATTGTCCATGTCATTTTCTTTTCCCCTTAGTGAAATGGAAATGGCTTCTAGGGGGCAGTGAAATGGCTCTTGCCACTGAGCCAGAAGATCTGAGTTTGATCCCCAGGATCCACATGGTAGAAAGAGAGAGCTGACTCGTGAAAGTTGCTATCTTCTGATTTCTACACTGTTCTGTGGCATGCCTGTACTCACAGATTGGATAAATAAATAAATAAATAAATAAATAAATAAATAAATGTAATTTTTTTTTGGTCTTTTTGAGACAGGGTTTCCTTGTAGCCTGAGCTGTCCTGGAGCTCACTATGTACACAAGGCTGGCCTTAAACTCACAGAGATCCACCTGCCTCTGCCTCCCAACAGCTGGGATTAAGGTGTGCACCACCATGCCCAGCACAAATTTTTTAAAGAAAGAATTGTGCTCTAAAAATAAGATGACTTGCATAACTTTTCTTGGGAGTATAAAGATATCCTCAAGAGGTATTCTTTAATGAACTTTTATTGGTTGCAACAGCTTACCTGTCAAATCTATTGCTATTATTTTTAAGTGAGCATACTCAATTTGGCAGTTCCTATAATAAGATTCCTTTATTTTTTGGAGACAGGTCGCTCTGTCGCCCCAGCTGGCCTGGAACTCACTGTGCAGACCAAGCTGGCCTTGAACTCACAGAGATCTGCCTGCTTTTGCCACCTAAGTGCTGTGCTGAAAGTTGTGTGCCACCACAGCTGGCTCTCTTTTATGCTTTTGAACTGAGGTATCAATAAATGACTAGGGTTTTGTTTTGTTTGTTGTGTATGTAGATTCTGGATGAAGTAGAGAAGAGAAGAGAGATGTCTCCAGCCCTTGTTTACCCATTCATGCGAAGTGTCATGGAAGCCCCCTTCCCAGCTCCTGGACGCACCATCACAGTTAAGAGCTACCTCCCTGGGGCTGGAGATGGGGTGAGTTAACACATTTTCAGAAAGGTTTAATAGCCACCTAAAAGCTTACTTCGTACTATAGGCACAGTTTCCAGAAGCCCATGGGGTGGGGAGGAGTATAGTCTGTGAAGAATATGTTTTATTCCTGCCAGGTGTGGTGGTGCATGCCTTTAATCCCAGAGGCAGGTGGATCTCTATGAGTTCAAGGCCAGCCTGGTCTGCATAGCGACCTCTAGGCCAGCTGGGACTAAAGGGAGACCCTGTCTCAAAAAGAACCCCCCCCAAAAAATGTATATAACGTATATATGTTTTATTCTCATGAAGCACGAAGAAACATTGAATTTGTGAAATACTTGATGCTCAACCCAAACTTTTCTACCATACATAAATTGGGACCTTCTGTAGTTATAATCTCAATATGACAAATAACAATTGTGTATATATATATATATATATATAGAGAGAGAGAGAGAGAGAGAGAGAGAGAGTCAACTTGAATGATTCTACCAGAACTTAGAACATAATATGCTCCTAAGGCCTTGGGATCAGTGTGGGAGATTCATAAGCTCTTTGTAGTAGATCTTTCTCAGACTAGTGAAAGAACAGAAGGATCTGTTAGCATAGTCGTAGGGGTTACTTGCCACGATCAGTACCCCTAATTCAGACTCTTGCATTTCAGTCAATTGAACTCTGCCGACCACTTGATTCACGACTTGAACATGTGGATTTTGAATGTCTTTTCAAGTGCCTGAGTGTGTGTCATCTTATCCGGGTCTGTGCTTCTCTTCTTTTGGAGAGGAGGGTGATCTTTGTTGCCAACAGCCTAAGGTAAGAAATAAGTGGACTACGTTACTTCGTGCTAGTGCTTACTTGCTCTTGCTGTTTTATAACAAGGTCATGTTAAAAGTATCTAGTCTCTCAACTACCCAGTGCTGTAGGAACATGACTAATTCCAAATGGTACTGTATAGCCCTTTACATTTGGCTGTTATACTGACTTTTTGGGGGTGGTCATTGATTTCCTTTTTAAGTGTATGTTGCTTAAACTATTTTCAAGTTGGTATTTCTAGCCAGGCTCTGGTTCACAACTTCATTCCAGTTACTTCAGGAGGCAGGAGGATCACTTGAGCCCAGGAGTGTAAGGACAGCCTGGGCAACATAGAAAGGCCTCTCCATCGCTCTCTCTTTTTATTTTGTATTTTATTTTTTTATTTGTATGAATGTATTCCTTGTATGTATGTAAGTGCACCTGTGTGGTGCAATGCCCACAGAGGTCAGAAGAGGGCATTGGATTCCCCCAGAACTAAAATTACAGACAATTTTTAGCCATCATGTGGGTGCTGGGAATTGAACCCAGGTCCTCTGCAATTCAGCTAGTGTTTTGCGTTTTTTGTTTTTTGTTTTTTGTCTTTTTCGAGACAGGGTCTCCCCGTAGCCCCAGCTGTCCTGGAACTCACTCTGTAGACCAGGCTGGCCTTGAACTCACAAAGATCCGCCTGCCTTTGCCTCCCAAGTGCTAGGATTAAAGGCGTATGCCACCACACCCGGCTTCCTGGAACTGGAATTAAAGGCAGTTGTTAGCTGCCATGTGGGTGCTGGGAACCAAACCTGGCTTCTTTACAAGAGCAACCAGTGTTCTTAACAACTGAGCCATCTCTCCAGCACTGACCCCCAACACTTAAAGAAATTTATAATGCTTTTCTATGTGTACAGTAATTTTTAGCATGGTGAAAGATTGTCATGAAACTGTTTAAAACTATAATACAAAAAATACAAAAAAAAAAAAAAAGTTGGACGTGGTGGTGCATGCCTTTAATCCTAGCACTCAGGAGGCAGAGGCAGGTGGATCTCTGTGAGTTCAAGTCCAGCCTGGTCTACAGAGTGAGTTCCAGGCCAGCTGGGGCTACAGGGAGACCCTGTCTCAATAAGACCAAAAAAAACAAAACAAAAAAACAAAACTATAATACATATTCACAGGATTGCTAATTTGTGAATCCTAACAATCATCAGTTTGTAATTCTTTAACATATCTAATACCTTCCATGTTTGACATTATGGGCTTTCTCCTGTCTAGTACCCTGTCAAAATGTGGCCATGCTGTGGTAGCTACCTTGTATCCATTCACCTGGCAACATACCTACATCCCAGTCTTGCCAGCATCCATGATTGACATAGTGTGCTCACCTACTCCATTTCTTATTGGAATCCTGTCTGGTTCCTTACCACAGCTCCAGGACCTACCTATTGAAGAGGTAAGATGGAATAAGTTGTACCTGTGATACATATTAGAGCATTGACAAAGGATGATCTTTAAAAAGTGGTAGAATTATGGGGCTGGAGAGATGGCCTAGCGGTTAAGAGCGCCGACCGCTCTTACAGAGGACCCGGGTTCGATCCCCAGCACCCACATGGCGGCTGAGAACCGTCTGAAGCTCCAATTCCAGGAGAACTCCAGTTCCAGGGGAATCCGAGACCCTCTTCTGACCTCCGCGGCATTGCACGACACGGGTGCACAGACTTGCATGCAGACAGTACATTCATACACATACAGAAATAAATAAAAAAAAATTAATAAAAAAAAAGTGGTAGAATTATTAAAATGGAAGAATTGATCATTTATTATACTGTCACATTTATATTTTATGTGTATGAGTGTATGGCCTGTATGTATGTAAGTACACCCATGTCATGCAGTGCCCAAGGAGGTGAGAAGAGGGCCTTGGATCCCCTGGAACTGGAGTTACAGATGGTTGTTACCCGCCATGTGTGTGCTGGGAATTGAACCTGGGTCCTCTGTAAGAGCAGCCAGTGCTCTTAACCACTGAGCCATCCCTCCAGCCCCTATACTGTCACATTTTTATATCCTGTTATTAAAGTAAAAATTTTCTATAGCATATGAGTCCAGAGCTCTTTTTGCAGTGGTGGACAGCGGGCTCATTCTTGTGTGGTTCTAAAGGTAAGTTTTTTTTATTGTATATGTGCATACATGATGTATGTGTGTGGGCATGTGTGCTATAGCACATATGTGGAGGTCTGTTACGTGGATAACAAGGATTGAGCTCAGGTTTCCGGGCTTGCATGGTTAGCACCATCACCTGCTAACCGTCTTGCTGATCCTTGTTTTCTTTTTTTAAGTCAAACACTTAAACACTTTGTCTGGGTTAACTGGAAAAGGTGTTTTAAATATAGCACATATGTTGGTGTGTGTGTATATGCCCTAAACAAAAGAAATATACAACATAATGAATTATTATCACAAAGTTAATATTCTATACTGCTGCATTGGAGTAGACTGGAACATTACAGCAGGAGTCAGGCCCAGCATCCAGAAAGTCCTCAGGCCTCCTTCTAATCTCTAGGTTCATTCCTCATTCCCCACAAAAAGGGCACCACTGTCTTGACTTTTATAGTATCCATTTACTTGAGTTTCTTCACAATTTTACCTTCTAAATATGTATTTGTAAACAATGTGACTCTGGCCTGATGAAATGGCTTAGTGGATAAAAATGCTTGCTGCCATGCCTGATGACTTGATGTCCCCAGAACTCACCCAGTAGAAAGAGAGAACCAACTCCTGAAAGTTACCCTCTGTATACCATGGCACACCAGGATCTTGTGCATCTAGGTGCACACACACACACACACACACTCACAAACACACACATGCACACACACAATTATTAATTTTAAAAATGTAAACAGTGTAATTCAGGTTTGCTTCATTTTGAAGCTTAATGTAAATGTATAGTATAAGTAGAGTTTTGTGTAGTTTGTTTTTCTCAACATGTAAGTTTAATCCATGTTGATTTAATAATAGTTGGATCATTCTAATTGTACAGGATATTCCATTTGTGTGAATGTGCCACAATTTTCTTAGCCCTTCAGCAGTTGATAAACAGTTGAACTTAGTATTTTTTATGAATAATCCTGCTGTAAATATACATTACACTTGAGACACACATGCTTGCACTCCTATGGATAAATACTCCAAAATTGAACTTCTAGGTCATAAGGTAAGCATCTTCAACTTTAGTAAGTTAACCAAACTTTTTCAGAGTAGTTGTGCCTGTTGTCTCACAGCTTCACCAGCAGCTTGCACAGTTTAGCCTCAGCTGGCTGGTGGGTGTGTAGTGGTATTCTCATCGTGGTTTAATTAACATCTCTGCTTTTGAGGTATATTTATTAACCATAGAATATCTTTTTTTTAGAATTATATCCTATACTATCACAGGCTAATTTATCATCCTTGACTTGTGAGATGCCCTTTTTGCTGTTTTTTGATGATGTTGTGTATCAGACCCAGGGTCTGACATACCTAGGTGAATGCTCTACTGCTGAGCTACACTCCCAGCCCAACATACATTTCTGTATTCTAGACATCAACCTCTTTTTAAAGAGATTTGCTTTTTTTCTGTGTATTGAATGTTTTGCTTACATGCATGTATATGCACCATGTATGTGCCTGTCAAGGCCAGCAGAAGTCATAAAATCCTCCTAGAACTGGAGTTAAAGAAGTTGTGAGCTGCCATGTGGGTTCCAGGAAACAAACCTGTGTTCTCTGCAAAAGCAGCGAGTGCTTTAACAGTTGAGCCAACACTCCAGCCCTTCTGATCAACCTTTTTGTTTTGGTTTGGTTTTTGAGACAGGGTTTCACCATGTAGCCCTGGCTCTGACTCTGCCTCCTGAGTGCTGAAGTAAAAGGTGTGCACCACCAGGTCCACCTTGAAATTAGCCTCTTTGTTCGAGGTTTAGCGCTCTCTCTCTCTCTTCTTCCCCCCCCACCTCCCTCTTTTTTGTGACAGGGTCCCATATAGCCCAGGCTAGACTCAGTCTCATTAAGACTCATTATGTAGCTGAGGATGACCTAGAACTTTTGATCCTCTTGTCTGTACCTCCTGAGTACTAAAATTCTTGGTGTAGATAACCATACCGACTTTATGTGATACTGGGGGAGCATGCATGCTTCATGCATGCTAGACAAGCACTCTACTAACAGAGCTATATCACCAGTCCTGAGGCTTGGCTTTCCATTTTCTTTTCTTTTTTTTATTTTTTATTTGTATGAAATTATTGTCTGCATGCAGGTTTGTTGCACCCGTGTCGTTTGCAGTTCCGGAGTTCCGAAGAGGGTGTCAGATCCCTCTGGAAACGGAGCCAAAAGAGGTTTTCAGGCACCATGTGGTTGCCAGGGATTGAACCTGTCGTCCTCTGTTAGAGCAGTTGGCGCTCTTACCGCTAGGCCATCCACACCCGGCTTTCCATTTCTTTTCTTTTTGGGGGTTTTTTTTTTTTTTTTTAACAGGGTCTCCCGAGCCCCAGCTGTCCGGAACTCGCTCTGGAAGGACCAGGTTGGCCTGAACTCCCACAAAGATCTGCTTGCCTCTGCCCTCCAAGTGCTAGTGATTCTAGATTAAAGCGTTGTGCCGCCACACCGCTTTTTTTGGGGTGGGAGGGTCTTCCATTTTCAAAGTGATGTTTTGAATTTGTTTCACAGGAGGGGTGTTTTGTATGGTTCGGTTTTTTTTTTTTTTTGTTTTTTTTTTTGTCTTTGTGACACAGGGTCTCCCTGTAGCTCTGCTGTTCTGGAACTCACTCTGTAGACCAGGCTGCCGTTGAACTCAGAGGATCCGCGGCCTCTGCCTCCAAGTGCCTAGGATTTTTAAAGGCGTGCGCCAACCACGCCCGGATTTATTTATTTCTGTATGTGTATCCCTGTACTGTCTGCATGCAGTTGTGCAACCCGTGTCGTGCAATGCCGCGGAGGTCAGAGAGGGTGTCGGGTTCCCCTGGAACTGGAGTTCTCCTGGAATTGGAGTAGTTACAGCCGGCTTCTCACCCATGTGGGTGCTGGGGATGAACCCGGTTCCTCTGTAAGAGCGGTCGGCGCTCTTAACCGCTAGGCCATCTCTCCAGCCCCTCGGGGCTTTGTTTTTGAGACAAGGCCTTGCTATATTGCCAGGCTGGCCTGGAACTCACAGCTCTCTATCATAGCCTCCTGAGTACTGGGATTATATATAGCTTGTGCCACCACACCCAGCCTAAAATGACAGTTGTGGGTTTTTTTTGTTTTGTTTTTTGTTTTGTTTTGTTTTGTTTTTTCGAGACAGGGTCTCCCTGTAGCCCCAGCTGTCCTGGAACTCACTCTGTAGACCAGGCTGGCCTTGAACTCACAAAGATCCACCTGCCTCTGCCTCCCAAGTGCTAGGATTAAAGGCGTGTGCTACCACGCCCAGCTACAGTTGTGTTTTTTTTAATGCTTAGGAGTTCCTCATTTTGATGTTGTTAAAATCCCTTTATGACTGATCCTTTTGTGAGCAGGTTAAATTCTTTTTCTATCTTAACTTACTGAAGAGGAAGATATCCTCCTGTGTGATCTCATTTATTGGTTTGCCTTTACCTTCTGGTTCTCACTCCACCTAGGACTTAGGTTTTTGTTTTCGTTTTTGTTTTTTTAGCATATTACATGGTGTACAGATTTGGGGATTTTCCCTCTCTGGAGATGTCAGTGTCACTCATTGAAAAGACTGTTTTTCCCCCAGTGCTCCATCATACCTAATAAATCTCTTTAATCTGTAGTTGTGTACATCATTATTACTTCTTGGAATTCATTTGTTGTTTTAATGGATTAACTTTGAAATTGGCTGCAACTTTAGGTTAATTTTGTTTGAACTATTGCCATGGTCTGAAAGAATCAGAACACCCATTCTAATCTAGTAGTGCCTGATAGATTTGTGAATGTCTCTGGTTGAACCTGCCTCGCTCCTTTATTACACAGGTGCTGATAGTCGATCTCTGTGCAGACAAGTTCTTACAGGAGGTAAGTGACAAAGGAGGTGGTTGCATAATGTTTGGGGACATAGGTCTCTCTGCAGCTAATTAGATAGAAAATATCTGAAAGTACTTAGAGAAGATGACTCAGGGTAGACTTTTAGTTCAAACCTATATCTGAGTGATACTGCAGCCAATCATACAAGATTGACCTGAAAATTTTGGCTTGAGTTCATAGTGTCTACCTCAAAGAAGGGACGAGGAAATGGGTAAATGTCATTCTCCAAAGAAGTAAGTCACCATTGCTTCAGCTCCAAAGAGGTTGACTTGGAAGCCTCTAATTTAATTGATAGGGGTGAGGATACAGCTCAGTGATAGAGCACTTGTCTAGAACACACAAGCTCCTCCGTCCAACTCAGCACCACGGAAAGAGAAAAGAAAAGCACTTATTAACCCTGGTTATTTCTAGATGCTCAGTTAGGGAGTTAGAATCCAAAGATGAGTAAGACACCATTTGAGCCTTCTGGTCTTACAGACTAGGGATGGTGGGTATATACATACAGTACCCACTGTACTGTTTTGTTTCTAATTTATTTTATTTTATGTATATACATACATAAAATAATGTAAAATATTTTTAAAAATAATGTAAAAAATAATGTAAAATAATTTTATGTATGTATATACATTTTATGTATATACATACATAAAATAATGTAAAATATTTTTAAAAATAATGTAAAAAATAATGTAAAATAATTTTATGTATGTATATACATTTTATGTATATACATACATAAAATAAAATAAATTAGAAACAATATAATAGAAATTTAAACAAGGCAAACTGGATTGAAAAAGAAAAGAAGTGTTCATTTCTGGTGGATGTTGAAGGGGAAAGAAAGAGTCAAGATGGGCGTGGTGGCACACGCCTTTAATCCCAGTACTCAGGAGCCAGAGAGGTGGGCAGATCTCTGTAAGTTTGAGGTCAGCCTGGTCTACATATTGAATTCCAGGACAGCTGGGGCTATAGGGAGACCCTGTCTCAAAAAAAGACTCCCCTCCAAAAAAAAAAAGAAAAGAAAAAAGAAACAGTCAAGTTAGGGTGTCTCAGAGCTGCTCTGGATGTAAACTGGATGGGAATAACAAGAAAGTTTCCCAGGATTTTGTCTAATTCAAAATCAACTGGTTCAGCACATTTGAACAACCACCTATTGGGGAGATGAGTCTTAGAGATAAAGGTTGAAACTTGTAGATATGGAATTTTATAGAAAGTGCCAGGAATTTTTACAAGGTGTATTTTATTATTTTTAAAAAGTAAAGGTAGGGGCTGGAGAGATGGCTCAGCAGTTAAGAGTGCCGACTGCTCTTGCAGAGGACCCGGGTTCAATTCTCAGCACCCACATGGCGGCTAAGAACCATCTTTAACTCCAGTTCCAGGGGAATCTGACACCCTCTTCTGACCTCCTGGGCATTGCACGACATGGGTACACCAACCTACATGCAGACAGTACGCTCATACACATAAAACATAATAAATGAATAAAAAAATTTTAAAAAGATATAATCTATTAAAAAAAAAAGTAGAGGTAAAAGGCTGGGCATGGTGTTGCACACAGAGGCAGAGGCAGGTGGATCTCTGTGATTTCAAGGCCAGCCTGGTCTACATAGTGAGCTCTAGGCCATCTGGGACTAAAGGGAGACCCTGTCTCAAAAAGAAAAGTAAAGGTAAAAATACTTCAAATTAACCCTTAAGGCAGAATATCTACAAAATCACCTGTGGAATTGGGGTAAGGGTGGATAACACTAGTGCATGTTTGAGACTTTCTCTCATAAAGCTCATACAGAATCTTTTCTCTTTTGAGGTATCTGATGAAGATGAAATTCTACCACCTAAACTTCAAGCTGCCTTGATGCAGATTTTAGAAGAACGAGATGAAGTCTTGGCTCAGGAACAGAATTTTTCACAAGGTCTGAGACAT
This sequence comes from Rhizomys pruinosus, assembly GCA_009823505.1. Classification (NCBI taxonomy): domain Eukaryota; kingdom Metazoa; phylum Chordata; class Mammalia; order Rodentia; family Spalacidae; genus Rhizomys; species Rhizomys pruinosus. The sequence continues at coordinate 324,173 of VZQC01014859.1, forward strand.
GTGGGCTGAGGATTTAGGATTAAGGCAGTGAACATTCACTGTAAGTCCAGCACTCAGCTGAAGGATGAACAAAAGTAGTATTACAGACGTCGGCATGGTGGCACATGCCTTTCATTCCAGCACTCTGGAAGCAGAGTGGTGTATGTGAGATAGAGGCCAGCCTTGTCAAGTTCTAGGCCAGCTGGGGACCTGTATACAAAAAGATGAACAAAAGCAGCTTTAGGTTATCTCTACCTGGAAAATCTTACATCAGCCTCCTTACCAATACCAACCACTAGGCTCCCTCCTACATCAGAATCTTTGATAAGTCTCACATTTATAGAATGGATTCTTCCTGTGGACCTGTGCTCACATGTCATTTTATTGCCAGGGTCTTCCTGTTTATTTATTTATTTATTAATTATTTATTTATTTATTTGGGAAAGAAGAGAATTAGAGGAGGAATACGAGTATTATTTTGAGGCTAGGTGGGGTGGCATACATCTTTAATCCCAGCACTCAGGAGGCAAAGCCAGGCAGATCGCTGTGAGATCAAGGCCAGCCTGGTCTACATAGTGAGTTCTAGATCAACCAGGGCTAAATAAGAGGCTCCATCTCAAAAACCCAATGAAAGCATTATTTTGCCAGTCACAGTGGTGCATTCCTATGACCCAGCACTCAAAAGCTGGAAGTGGGAAGATCCTAAATTTGAAGCCAATCTGGATGACATAGAAAGATCCTGTAAAAGAGAGTGGGAGGGAGAGAAAGATGGACTGGCAAGTGGATAGACTAAGAAGGGCAGCTGGACGATAAGTGGATAGACTAAGAAGGGCAGCTGGAAAAGTGGGAGAGAGATCAGAAGAGTGTACATGCAAAAAGGAAGTTGGGCAAAAGACACTGAAAAGGTAAAAACAAAACAACACTACAAATAAATAACAGTACATTCTGCAGAACTCGAGTAAAGAAAGTATTTCACAAAGGAAAGAATAACTGATTGTGCCTAAGGTTGACAAGAGGACAAGTAAGATGAGGACTGAGAATTATCAGTAAATTTGACAGTAAAAGGGCTCTTTTTGGCAAACTGTAAATTATAGATCTATATCTGTTTCTTTTCAAAGGGAAAGATGGTTGTCTTTATGGAATCATTTTTCCATTGACCTTTAGTGGCAATGCTAGAACAGGTTTCCCTGCTTTTTTGAGGCAGGGTCTCACTATTTAGCCCTGGCTTGCCTAGACCTTGATGTATAGACCAGCCAGGCCTCAAACTCACAGACACCCACCCATCTCTGGTACTGGAATTAAAGGTGTACACCACCATACCTGGCATGCAACACCATTCAGAAATATTTGTGTGTATATGTGTATATGCTACATGTGTGAGCATGTCCTTTGAGGTTAGAAAGGGTCATCAGATCCCCTAGAGCTGAAGTTACGGGAGGTTATGAGCTGTCAGACATAGGTTCTGGGAACTGAACTCAAGTCCTCTAGAAGAGCAGCAAGTGCTTTTAATAGCTGAACCATCTTTCCAGTTCCACCACCTTTAAAGATTTATATTTTTATTTTGATTTCTGTGTTTCTGTGTATGTATGCCACCTGTAGGTGCCTATGGAGGACAGAAGAAGGCATTGGATCTCCTGGAGCTGGAGTTACAAGCAGTTGTGAGCTGCCTGATCTAGGTGTTAGGAACTGAACTCAGGTCCTCTGCAAAAGCAGAAAATTGCTCTTAACCACTGAGCCGTCTTTCCAGCCCAGCAATACCATTATTTTTTGAGACAGGGTCTCCCTTTAGTCCCAGCTGACCTGGAGCTCGCTCTGTAGACCAGGCTGGCCTTGAACTCACAAAGATCTGCCTGCCTCTGCCTCCTGTGTGCTGAGATCAAAAGCATGCACCACCACTCCCTGCCCAAGATTGTTCTTAGCTGCCATGTGTGTGCTGGGTCTCAAACCCAGCTCCTTTGCAAGAGCAGTCAGTGCTCTTAACCTCTAAGCCATCTCTCTACCCCAGCAATACCATTTTTTGATTAACGTATTGGTCAGAAATTTTAAAAAATTCCCAACAGTATGATGTATTAGAATAGAATTAGATTTAATAGAACTGGGGGCTGGAGAGATAGCCTAGCGGTTAAGAGCACCGACGCTCTTGCAGAGGCCCCGGGTTCGATCCCCAGCACCCACATGGCGGCTAAGAACCGTCTGTAACTCCAATTCCAGGAGAACTCCAGTTCCAGGGGAATCCGAGACCCTCTTCTGACCTCCGTGGCATTGCACGACACGGGTGCACAGACCTGCATGCAGACAGTACATTCATACACATACAAAAATAAAAAAATAAATAAATAAAAAAAGAATTAGATTTAATAGAACTAAATCTACACAATAAGAATATATAGATTGTTCAATTAGTAAAAACAAGCTGGTGTTACCTAGGAAAGTAAAAGGTTTTATATCCCCACAACCTTACAATTCAGTTTTAAGATAAATACCCTAGAGAATCTGGTACACATGTCAATTAGGACAAGTATACTGATTTTCCACAGTAACATTATGATAGTACAAACTAAAAACATGTTCAGTATCCACTGACAGGACAGTGTAGGATTAAAAGTCAGTATGAAGCTTGACACATGCCTATAATCCCAGCACTCAGGAGGCAGAGGGTTTGAGGGAGGGCTACATAGTGAGGCCTTCCCTCAAAATAAACAGCGAATTGAATGAAACAGTAAATTGAGGAACAGAAAGTTTTATATAGTATTCAAAGACATAGGAAAACCCACGGCTATGTCATTGGGGTTGCACACATATGTAGTGAAACACAACTGTTAAAGCAAGACCATAACAAATACAAAATTCCAAATAACTGTCACTGTCTGTTGGAGTAGTGTATAGTCACACAGAGAGCTTCAGAAATGAGGAATGTCCTGTTTCTAAGCTTTGGGGCGGTACTTGGGTGTTCATTCCATTATTGACACTATGAAATACTTGTATATGTAAAAAAACTACATGAAGGGCTGGGCGTGGTGGCATATGCCTTTAATCCCAGCACTTGGGAGGCAGAGGCAGGCAGATCTCTGTGAGTTCAAGGCCAGCCTGGTCTACATAGTTCCAGGCCAGCTGGGGCTACAGTTGAGACCCTGTCTCAAAAACACCAGAAAAACAAAACAAAAAAACCTTCATGAAACATATACATTAAAATAGAAACCAAGATTAGGAGTTACAGAGGAACATAACTTTCAAAAGAAAAGAAATTTGATGCAAGACAGTGGATAGAACAGGTATGGAGAACTCTTCCAAGAAACTACTGCAAAATAAGAGAGAAATAGGGCAGTAACTGGAAGGCCTGGCAAAGTAAAAGAGTGTTGAAGATGCATACGGTGAGGACCCAGGCTTCTTCAGTTGCAGAAAGGTCAAACAAAATAGAGGAAAACCCTAATTAGTATCAAACCAAGAAAGCAAAAATAGACCTTAGAAATCCGTTGGTGACCCCAATCTCTAGATACGGATAGGCAAGGATAGGCAAGCCAGGAGAGATGAAGTGGGGCACCCACTATCATTCACATAGCTCTGTTATGATAGGATTCTGATTGAATCTAGGTCCCTGGTTCCCACATTGGGGTGGAGCCCATGGAAAAGATATTGAGGAAAGTTATAAAAAGACTATTTGGGTTGGGAGTGGTGGTGCACACCTTTTAATCCCAGCACCTGGGAGACAGAAGCAGGTGGATCTTTGTGAGCTCAAGGCCAGCCTGGTCTATATAGCGAGTTCCAGGACAGCTGGGGTTAAAAGGGAGACCTTATCTCAAAAAGACCAAAAAAAATTTTTTGAGTATATGGGGCTGGAGAGATAGCTCAGCACTTAAGAGCACTGACTGCTCTTGCAGAGGACCCAGGTTCAATTCCCAGCTCCCACATGTTAGCCATCAGTAACTTCAGTTCTAGGGGGATCTAATGTCCTCTTCTGACCTGTCGACTTTGTACAACATAGGTGCACTTACAGACACATGAGGAGTGGAGGTACAGCTCAGCGGCAGAGCACTTACCTAGCATGTGTGAGGCCCTGGGTTTGATCCCTGGCACTGAAAAAGAAAAAAGTCAATTGAGAGCACAGCACCTCCACTTTCTAGTAGCAAATGAAATAATCCTGAAGAATTTCTTTTACCATTTAGAAGTTTCCTCAAATGTAAAAGAGAAACAGTAATTCCTATCTTACTAGATTTTCTTTGTAAGAGCACTTGATATAGTATCTGACCTGTCTTAAGTACTCAATAAATTTGTTTGTGGAATAATCATGGTGCAGTGTTTGATGAGAAAGTTGAGAAGGAAATGGATTTGTAGGAAATGTGGTGAATTTGGGTTTTAGTGTATCTTCACAGCCTACCAGGTTCCATAAAATTGGATCTGTTATGGTGACCATTAGACAAATGGAATTCATGTGCCAACAGGATACCCGTATGATGACTGTCCGTAGACAGCCTGAGAATGTGGAAGGTGCAATATTGGGCCTAGAGATTAACGTTTGGGATTACTCACATAACAAGCTCCATCTCTGTGCCAATTAGCTTTGTTTTGTGTGTTGTTTGATACATTGTCTCATGTAGCCCAGCTATATAGCTGGGGATGATCTTGAACTCCTGATCCCTTCTGCTTCAACTTCCCAAATGCTAGGATTATAGGTGTGAGCCACCATACTGGCTCTCAATAAGCTTTTTTAAAAGTATATATTTTTTATATTTTATTTGTTGTTTTATGTATAGCCATGTTTTTGTCTGCAGGTACATAGGTACATCTGTGTCATGCAATGCGTACGGAGGTCAGAAGAGGGTATTGGATCCCCCAGAGCTGCAGTTACAGACGGTTGTTAGCTGCCCTGTTTGTGCTAGGATTTGAACCTGAGGTCCTCTGCAAGAATAGCCAGTACTCTTAGCTGCTGAGTCATATCTCCAGCCCCTCAATTAGCTTTTTTAAGGAGCAGAATGCTGAAAAGAAGTGGTATGAGCACCACACTCAGGCAGAGGATGAAGAGGCAAGAGAGAGTCTGGAGAGACGGCTCAAGGGCAAGAGTACTGGCTGCTCTTCCAGAGGAAACAGGTTCAGTTCTCAGAATCAACACGGCTATCAGCCATCCATAACTCTTGTTCCAGGGGTATCTAACACCCTCTTCTGGCCTACACAGGCATTGCATGATACAGGTATACTTCATATACATGTAGGCAAAATATTCATATACATAAAGTAAAAAAAAAACTTTAAAAAAAGGAGGAAAGAGTAAAAGAAATAGTTGGTCATAATGGCAAGAGCTTGAAGGAGGGTAAAAAATAGAAAAGCAGGCTGCATTTGGTTGATTCTAACCAGTAGCTTTAGAAAGAGTAACAGAATCACCGTGCACAAACCAGGCTGCAAGAAACAATAGGGGTACCTGGGAAGGCAGCAAAGGTCAAGGTGTAAGCCTCTTGCTTCTTGCCTTTTGCATGTCATGGGCTGTGCAGAAAGCTGTGCATGCACTCCTAGGTCGATTCTCAGTCTTCTATAACTCTTTGGACATAACTTCCATAACCAGTGTCAGTGTTTCTACATACACAAAGCTTAGTTTTTTTTCCTTTTTTCTTTCCTTTTGAAACAGATGTGACACTCAATTCTCTGGTATCTGAAGCATTTGTAAGGTTTTTTGTGGAGCTCGTAGGACATTATTCTTTGAACATGACTGTCACAGAACGAGGGGAGCGTGTGTTCCAGAGGGAGCCATTCCGGAAGTCCCATACTTCCCGAAGTGTGCGCCACTTCCTAGATCTCTTCATGGAGACTCAGATGTTTGCAGGGTTTGTCCAAGACCGGGAACTTAGGAAAAGTGGTGTTAAAGGTCAGTTCTGTCTTAAAGTTCTCTGTATTTGGTGAATACTTAGAAGGGATAAATGTATTATAATACAAATAAAAATGTGTAACTTACAAGGGCACATCTGAGTTACTGTGGGAATTATGTACAATATTGTTTTAGCTGTAGAATAATACACTGGTAATAAGAACAGTCTTTGGGGCAGTTAAGATAGCTCAACAGATAAAAGGGCTTGCTGCCAACCCTAATGACCAGAGTTCTATCCGCAGGTCCCACATGGTAGAAGGAGAGAAAAAAAATCCCAAATGTCCTCTTACCTCCACATTTGGGCAGTGGTACTGATGAGCTTCCTCCACTCCAATACACACACATAAGATTAATGTAAAAAAGTTTTTGAAAAAAGAGTAACCGGGGCTGGAGAGATGGCTTATCAGTTAAGAGCAGTGGCTGTTCTTGCAGAGGACCCAGGTTTGATTCCCAGCACCCATATGACAGCTAACAACTGTCTATAACTACAGTTCCTGTAGAATCCATAACCTTTTTCTGACCTCTGCAGGCATTATATGAATGAGTACACATACACACATGCAGGCAATAAACTCATATGCATGAAATAAAAATATAAAAATTTTTAAGCTGGGCATGGTGGCGCAAGCCTTTAATCCTAGTACTCGGGAGGCGGGGGCAGAGGCAGGTGGATCTTTGTGAGTTCAAGGCCAGCCTGGTCTACAGAGTGAGTTCCAGGATAGCTGGGGCTACTGGGAGACCCTGTCTCAAAAAGACCAAAAAAAATTTTTTTTTAATCAGGACTGTGGGTTTTTTTTGTTTTTCCTCAGTTTGCTATACAATTAGGTAATTGGTGCTAGCATCCACAGATGAGGGATACCATTCATCGTTTGTTTTTCTGGAACTGTGTTACTTCACTTAGCATGATATCTTCTAGCTCCATCCATTTACCTGCAAAGTTCATGATGTCATCTTTCTTTACCACTGCATAGAACTCCATTGTGTAGATGTACCACATTTTCTCTATCCACTCGTCAGTTGAGGGGCAATTGGGTTGGTTCCAGCTCTTTGCTATTGTGAAGAGAGCTGCAATAAACATGGCTGTGCATGTATCTCTGCGGTAAGATGAGTCTTGTGGGTATATACCCAGGAGTGGTATGACTGGTACAGGTGGCAAGCTCATTCTGAGTCTTCCAAGGGTTCTCCACACTGCTTTCCATAGTGGCTGTACCAGTTTACATTCCCACCAGCAGTGGATGAGTGTTCCACTTTCCCCACAACCTCTCCAGCACTTGGTATCATTTGTTTTCTTCATCCTAGCCAGTCTTATCAGAGTGAGATGATATCTTAAAGTGGTTTTAATTTGCATCTCCTTAATAGTGACATTGAACATTTTTTAAGATGTTTCTCAGCCATCTCTAATTCCTCACTTTTGAAGTCTCTGTTCAGCTCTTTGCTCCATCTTTTGAGTGGGTCATTTGATTTCATTCTTCTTTGTTTTTTGAGTAGTTTATATATTCTGGAAATCAATGCTTTGTTCGATGTATCTGTGGTGAAGGTTTCCTCCCACTCTGGGGGTTTTCTCTTCACTTCCTGGATTGTTTCTTTTGATGTACAAAAGCTTTTTTTAATTTATTTATTTTTAATGTGTATGAATGTACTGTCTGCATGTAGGTTTGTGCACCCGTGTAGTGCAATGCCATGGAGGTCAGAAGAGGGTGTCAGATTCCTCTGGAACTGGAGTTCTCCTGGAATTGGAGTTACAGAAGGTTCTCAGCCGCCATGTGGGTGCTGGGGATCAAATCTGGGTCCTCTGCAAGAGCAATCAGCGCTCTCAACCACTAGGCCATCTCTCCAGCCCCCAGAAGCTTTTGAGTTTAATGAGGTCCCATTTGTCAATTGTCAATCTTAATTCTTGAGCAGCTGCTGCCTGATTTAGGAAGTCTTTTCCTACGCCTATGTCTTGTAGGCTGCTGCCAACTTTTTCTTCTATCACCTTCAAAGTTTTGGGTTTCACGTTGAGGTCTTTGATCTATCTGGAGTTGACTTTTGTAAAAAAATGTAAAATAGATGCCGGGCATAGTGGCGCGCGCCTTTCATCTGAGCACTCGGGAGGCAGAGGTAGTTGGATCTCTGTGATTTCAAGGCCAGCCTGGTCTACAGAGCAAGCTCCAGGCCAGCTGAGACTGAAAGGGAGACCCTGTCTCAAAAATAACCAAAACAGAGCAAAGCAAAAAATATATAAAAGATTTTTTAAAAAGCAATCTCAGACTGGGGGTGTTTCTCAGTAGTAGGGAACTTGCCTAACATACACAAAGCCCTAAATTATATACCCCCAATATGCCAAAAATAGAAAGAAAAAGAAACAGCTTAATTAATTTCCAGATTTAAGTGTGAATGTTTTCTTCATAGGTTTGTTTGAGGTCCGGGCTCTCCAGTATTTGGAAACAATTCCTGAGTCAGAGCCCAGTGGAGTAAACAGAATTTTACGAAGTCTTGGTGAGTTGCTTTGTTTTCCATATCTCTTTTTCAGAAGTTGGGATTCTCTATCAGAGAGGCTGTTTCCCTTCTTAGAAGATATTTAATTATTCCTTTATGCTGTTAGTTTCTGTATCATGATTAATAAGCCTCTCAACTTTATATCCTTTGGGAATTAAAAAAATTATTGTTTTTATTTTGTGTTTATGAGTATATCACCTGAATGTGTGTAAGTGCACCCATGTCATACAGTGCCCTTGGAGGTCAGAAGGCAGCATTGGATCCCCTGGACCTGGAGTTACTGATGGTTGTTAGCCACCATGTGGGTGCTAGGAATAGAACCTGGGTCCTCTGCAAGACTTGTTAACCTCTGAGTCATATCTCCAGCTCCCAGTCTGTAAATTTATACTCAGCTTTAAAATATATAATAAGCCCTATCATTATCTCGGAGACCATAGGCAAATTATGCCTCAAGCTGTTATTTCATCTTTGTACCAAGGGGTTAGATTAGATCAGATGATAATCTCCAGGGAGCTTTTTTTTTTTTTTTTAAATCCCTGAGCTACAAGAAATCTCTAGAGAGTAAGAGGTGATTTTAAATTCCACTCAAGTTGAACATCACTGTATTTGCTTGTATCTTGAGGGTTTTTTTTTTTAATTTTATTTATTTTTTTATGTGTATGTACTGTCTGCATGTAGGTTTGTGCACCCATGTCGTGCAATGCTGTGGAGGTCAGAAGAGGGTGTTGGATTCACCTGGAACTGGAGTTAAAGACGGTTCTTAGCTGCCTTGTGGGTGCTGGGAATCGAACCCAGGTCCTCTGCAAGAGCAGTCGGCACTCTTAACCACTAGGCCATCTCTCCAGCCCCCTGTATCTTGAGTTTTTATCTAGCTCTACAGTTAGGTGCTATGGGGCTTTTTAGTGGTTAAACTCAACAGAGAGTATAACATGTCAGCTTTCTGTTATTGCAGCAAAATTGCCAAGATAACAAAAGTGGAAAGAGGCTTATTTGGGCTCACAGTTTGGGGAGTTTCAGTCCATGGTTCATTGGCTCCTGTGCTTCGGGGCCTGTGACAAGGCAGAACATCACAAGGAGAGTGTGTGGCAGAAGAAGCTGCTCCTGTCATGGCTTCCAGGAAGTAAAGATAAACAGGAAGTGGCTGGGTACCTGAAGTGGCACACTCATGAAAGTTCACTCTATGCTTTTCTCTTTTTCAGGAAGCAAAATGAAATTTCTGCATAAGAAATGAAATCATTTTCTCCATCCTAAAAAAAGAACTGAAAGTGCCAAAGGACAATATTTTCCAAGGATCAGGATGCCTTGAAATAGTCTACAAAATCATTGAGAATATAGAAGGTTAAAGGTGGTCAGAGAATTCTGTTGCTGCAGACTGAAAGGAAGTAGCCTAGAATGGGTGCTCTCTTTATTCTGCCTCCAATTTGTTTTTTAAAGTGGTGCCTTGTTTGGTTATTGGGCTCATCCTCTTGTGTTTTGGGCTTTATAAGGAAATGACTTGGAAATGCTTGCTTTTGCACAAAGGTAAGAATGAGAGAAACGCTGTGTTTTAGGTACTAGAGAGACATGGTAAAAATGGAGAACACCAGCCATACACACAGTTCTCATCACTGAACTATCAGGCTGCTTTAAACCCATGTGCTGTTTGAACTTTCAAACTCCAGTATGTCCTTTCTGAGAGAACTTCACTTATGTACCTTATAAAAGCAGACATATAGCTGGGCATGGTGGTGCACACCTTTAATCCTAGCACTTGGGAGGCAGAGGCAGGCGGATATTTGTGAGTTCAAGGCCAGCCTGGTCTACAGAGTGAGTTCCAGAACAACTGGGGCTATAGGAAGACCCGGTCTCGAAAAGACCAAAAATAAATAAATAAATAAAAGCAGACATATTATAGTTCCTCCTCCACATGTGTGGTGCTTGAATGGCTTGTTCCTCACACACCAACATTATGCCTGTGGAATATAGCCAATATGAAAATGGCCTTTCAAGGGCGTGAGAACTATCTGTTTGCTGTTTTTTTGTTTTTCTGTCCATCATGGACCACACTGTGTACATGTGTGTGTGTCATCTTTTTCAAGCCATAAATCAGCTTCATAAGATATTCCCACTTTCATTTTTACACTTCACAAGAAACTGGAATTCAACAAGGCTAAATAATTTGGCCAGTCATAAGACCAAGATAGAACTAAGCCAAGACTGCTTTATGAACACAGAGAAAGCTGGCTTGTCCTAGAGATGTACATGAGCTATTTAGCATTATAGCGATTTTTAAAGTTCTCCATTAAGTACAGCAGAGCCCTTCTGTCTCTGAGGAAGGGACTTTAAGCTGCAGGTGCCTAGGAGAGGCACTGAGGGTTTTGTTGGCCTTGTTTTCTGTTGCTGGGGATGGAACCCAGGTCCTTATGTTTGTTCTACCATTGATTACTTTGAAATTGTTGGAAGATTTTATTCTAATTAGGCTCAGAATTTGAATATTTTGTGAGCCTATACTACTTAATCAATAGATGTGTAAAATCTAAAGTAGGAGTTGTGACTAGAAAAAATGAATTTGTCAATGATAATGCAGTTTTCATTGACAGATATAGCAAATGTCAGCTGTTTTCTTCAACTTTTGATGGGCTTTATTTACCTGCCATGGAAAATATTTATTCAAACTTACAAAATGTTGTAAGTTGTATTGTGATACAACTTACTGACCTGTACAGTATTGTCATTATAACCCATCCAAGTGTGTTTGAATGAATCTGAAGCAGATACATTTAAGAATGGTGCTGTGTGATATAATTCCTAGATATGGGTCCGGGTAAAAAACTGAGCCTGTGTCTTTTAAGACGTTGATGCAGCGTACCCCAGTGGGGCTCCTACAAAACATCTCCTCATTTTGGTCTCTACTTACACTCCAGTCCTGAGGGAACTATTAATAATTGGTTGTTTGCAGGGTAAGAGAATTTACTGTGGTTGATTCTAGCTGTTCCTCTGCAGGGACACTTTGCTTTGGGGATGACAGGCTTACCTTATTCCTACCATCTGAAGCTGCTTCCTTTACTTGTTTGTTGTATTTTGGTTTTGTAAAGTATTGTGAATTCTGATATGTTTGTAAAAGAATTGTTCAAGATTTCTATAAAATGTTTACATATCTTTTAATGAATAAAGACATTTGAAAATCCCCACAGAGCTCTTCAAGACTTTTTTATTTTATTTTATTTTTGTATGTGTATGAATGTACTGTCTGCATGTAGGTCTGTGCACCCGTGTCATGCAATGCCGTGGAGGTCAGAAGAGGGTGTTGGATTCTCCTGGAACTGGAATCGAAGACAGTTTTCAGCCGCCATGTGGGTGCTGGGGATCGAACCTGGGTCCTCTGCAAGAGCAGTGGGCGCTCTTAACCGCTAGGCCATCTCTCCAGCCCCCAAGACTTTTTTTATTTTTTGGTCTTTTTGAGACAGGGTCTCCCTTTAGTCCAAGCTGGCCTGAAGCTTGCTCTGTAGACCAGGCTGGCCTTGAACTCACAGAGATCCACCTTCCTCTGCCTCCCAAGTGCTGGGATCAAAGGCATGCACTACCATGCCCAGTGAGACTTCTAAATTACATAAGATATAAATAAAGACCTTTTGCCTCACTTAAATCTGTAAGTAAGGCATTTTATGTAATGGAACTTTTGAAATATCCAAATCCATGTTAGACTTACCAGGCTCAGTAGTTGTGACCAACATTTCCAAGGCTTTTGAAACTTATTTTAATTGGAGCCAGGAGCCCATTTTTAGAGTCCATGAAACAATATTCTTGGGGGGGGCTGGAGAGATGGCTCAGTGATTAAGAGCGCTGACTGCTCTTACAGAGGACCGGAGTTCGATTCCCAGCACCCACATGGTGGCTAAGAACCGCCTTTAAGCCAAGCATGGTGGCGCATGCCTTTGATCCTAGGAGGCAGAAGCAGGTAGATCTCTGTGAGTTCAAGGCCAGCCTGGTCTACAGAGTGAGTTCCAGGCTAGCTGGGGCTATAGGGAGACCCTGTCTCAAAATAAAAATAAAAATATAAAAAAGAATATTCTTGGGGCTCCAGAGATGGCTCAGTAGTTAAGAGCCCTGGCTATTCTTGTAGAGGACCTGGTCCAGTTCCCAGCACTCATATGGTCACTAACAAATCCTGGAATTCCAGTTCCAGGGGATCCAACGTCCTCTTCTGGCATCCACAGGCATTGTACAACACAAGTGGACTTACACTCAGATACATTAAGAAAATTCTTTTCCATTTTAAAAACAATTTTAATTAAAACAATTTCTTGGCACTGTTCAAAACATTATCTCAGAAGACTCTTCTTTACAAAGGAAAATTTCCAATCTTGGTTTTAAAAAAGGCAAACCAGTAAGCTACATTAGAGATGAGATAATATGCAGCCACGTGAGAAATGTTTCTGCGGCTTTCTTATTATACAGACTGTTCGTTCCTTCAGTTAAAAACTGGCAGCCCGGCGTGGTGGTGCATGCCTTTAATCCTAGCACTTGGGAGGCAGAGGCAGGCGGATCTTTGTGAGTTCAAGGCCAACCTGGTCTACAGAGTGAGTTCCAGGACAGCTGGGGCTACAGGGAGACCCTATCTCAAAAAGACCAAAAAAAAAAAAAAAAGAAAAAGAAAAACTGGAGTCAAGGGGCTGGAGAGATGGCTTAGTGGTTAAGAGTACCGACTAGGGGCTGGAGGGATGGCCTAGTGGTTAAGAGCACCGACTGCTCTTGCAGAGGACCCGGGTTCAATCCCCAGCACTCACATGGTGGCTGAGAACCGTCTTTAACTCCAGTTCCAGGGGAATCCGACACCCTTCTGACCTCCACGGTGTTGCAAGACATGGGTGCACAAACCTACATGCAGACAGTACATTCATACACATAAAAAATAAATAAAATAAAAAAAAAAAACAAGCCTAGCTGGGCGTGGCGTGGTGGTGCTCACCTTTAATCCTAACACTGGGGAGGCAGAGGCAGGCACATCTTTGTGAGTTCAAGACCAACCTGGTCTACATATCGAGTTCCAGGACAGCAGACCCTGTCTCAAAAACACATACACACACACACACACACAAACTAGAGTCTAGGGGCTAGAGAGATGGTTCAGCGGTTAAGAGCACCGACTGCTCTCCCAGCACCCACATGGTAGCTAAGAACCGTCTTTAACTCCAGTTCCTTGGGAATCTGATGCCCTCTTCTGACCTTCATGCCATTGCATGACGGGTGTGCCAACCTACATGCAGACAGTACACTCATACACATAAAAAATAATAAAAATTAAAAAAGAAAAAACCTAGAATCTAGTATTTGTTTTGTGCATATTGCAATGGTTTTGTGATTACTTGGCAGGAGCCTGTACTCCCTCGAGGCAGTTGTGTTCATTGGTCAGAATAAATTCTAGTATCTAAAATCAGTTCCATTAATGACAGACAGGCTTGAATAAGTGAGATAATACAAAGACAAAAAACCCTGGTGAATGCTGAGCACTGTCTATTCATGCATATTCAGTAATGAAATCAGAATGAGATTGTATACTTTCCATATTTGCACTGTCAGTACAGCACAAAATTTAATTCTAGATTTTGTTAATTAAAAATCACTTTCTCAAATATTATCATCCAACAATATCTAAGCTGTTCTACATAACAAGCAGCTGTATTCCGATAGAAGAAAATGACTCTATAACGTTGAAACATGAAAGTTTTCATTATAGACCACTAGAGGAACTGATCTGAGATGCTCTATTTTTAAATGGATGGAGAAGAAACCTATGCTAGCTTATTCACACACCACATAGTTTTAACTTTTGGATTTGAATGTACTGGGACAAACTTGGCCTCAATGGGCAAGTAATTTCAAGTCCTAGAATTCAAATTACATTTCTTTTTTTAAATTTTATTTATTATTTTATAAGCATGAGTGTACTGTCTGCATGTAGGTAGGTGGACCCGTGTCCTGCAATGCTGCAGAGGTCAGAAGAGGGTGTCAGATTTCTCTGGAACTAGAGTCAGAGACGGTTCTTAGCCAACATGTGGGTGCTGGGAATGGAACCCGGGTCCTCTGTAAGAGCAGTTGACAGCCAGGTGTGGTGGCGCATGCCTTTAATCCTAGCACTTGGGAGGCAGAGGCAGGTGGATCTTTGTGAGTTCAAGGGTAGCCTGGTCTACAGAGTGAGTTCCAGGACACCTGGGGCTACAGGGAGACCCTGTCTCGAAAAGACAAAAAAAAAAAAACAAAAACCGTCTAGAACTCCAATTCCAAAGAGAACTCGCCAGTTCCAGGGGAATGCCCGACACCCTCTTCTGACTTCCGTGCAAGCATTGCAACGAAACCCACGGGTGCACAACCTGCATGCAAGACAGTACATTCACCACCAATACAAAAATAAATAAACTAAAAAAAAAAAAAGAAAGAAAGAAAAAAGCGGGGTGGGGGAGTTATGCTTTTCGGAGGTGGGACTCCTGGGGCTCTGCAGGCGACTGCAGAGTTGATGCAGTTTTGCCTCCTGCGGACAGTGAAATTGGGAGGAGGCAGTTGCAGGATTTGGCGGGAGACGGAACTGATTCCCCACCTCCTTTAACTCTTTCTTTTTTCTTTCTTTTCTTTCTTTTACCCCTTTCTTTCTTTTCTTTCTTACTTCTTTCTTTCTTGTTCTTTTCTTCTTCTTTCTTCTTCTTTCTCTTTCTTCGACTTTCATTTCTTCTTCTTTTCTTTTCTTTCTTTCTTTCTTTCTTTCTC
>VZQC01014859.1:340384-362805 GCA_009823505.1 Rhizomys pruinosus
TCTCGGCCGCCATGTGGGTGCTGGGGATCGAAGCCGGGTCCTCTGCAAGAGCGGTCGGTGCTCTTTTTTTAAATTTTATTTATTTCTGTATGTGTATGAATGTACTGTCTGCATGCAAGTCTGCACCCGTGCAATGCCGCGGAGGTCAGAAGAGGGTGTCGGATTCCCCTGGAACTAGAATTAAAAACGGTTCTTAGCCGCCATGTACGTGCTGGGGATCGAACCCGGTTCCTCTGTAAGAGCGGTCGGCGCTCTTAACCGCCAGGCCATCTCTCCAGCCCCCGGTCGGTGCTCTTAACCGCTAGGCCATCTCTCCAGCCCTCTTTCTTCTTTTTTTTTTCTTTCAGATACCTGCCAAAGCCCGGGCATGTTTTCCCGTTGCTTCCTTTGGGCTTTCTCTCTCTTAAGTGCCCTCCCCTCTTTGTTCTTGCAGCTGCCCGTCCCGCCGGTCCATTGCTACCCACCAGGCCTAACTCAAAAGGCCTGTCCTTTCCTGTCTTCACCGCTCCTCCTGCCTGCCCTGTTGTTTTTCTCTAAAGCTAGTAAAACTGTCCTCCAGCTTCAATAAACATACTACAGCACTCTAAGCAAAGAAAGAGGAGGCGATATGCGGAATGTGACGTCGCATATGACGTCACGCTCGTAATTGTTTTTTTTTCCTCTCCCCCCCTTCAGTCCCAACTGCCCAACCGCTTCCTTCAGAACTAGCAAGTGAGCATGCGCAGCATCGAAGTGCCTGAGAGGTGGACTACGTCAGAGTCTGGCGCAGGCGTAAAGAAAGGGAGAGTCTAGCAGACTCCGAAGACACCAGTGGAGAGACAGCGCGAGACATGGCGGGCACGGGCCTGGTAGCCGGCGAGGTGGTGGTGGACGCGCTGCCGTACTTTGACCAAGGCTATGAAGCGCCAGGCGTGCGCGAAGCGGTGAGTGCCGGGTGCTGGGCCCGCAGGCCGGGCGGCAGAGGCGCGCTGCCCTTTCCCGGCCCGGGTTTGACTCCTGTTGTCTTTGTAGGCTGCGGCTTTGGTGGAGGAAGAAACGCGCAGATACCGACCTACCAAGAACTACCTGAGCTACCTGACGGCCCCGGATTATTCTGCTTTTGAAGTAAGTGATATCGTGAGTCCATGGGCCAATGACGATTTCTGGCGACTTCCAACTGTGTAAAAGTGAATTTTATATTCCATTTTAACTGTTACTTGTGCCTAGCTGCTGCTTCATACCGTATAGATACATCAGTCTGTTCAAAACAGGGCCTTCCCCTAGAATTTGTGTTATAGAAACCAGCGGCATATTTTCTGGGGCTCTGCAGAGTCTTGTAATATAAACATTTGAGTGTATTTTTGTTTATTTAAAATACAGTGCGGGGGGCTGGAGAGATGGCTGAGCGGTTAAGAGCACCAACGGCTCTTACAGAGGAGCCGGGTTCGATTCCCAGCACCTACATGGCGGCTAAGAACCAGGGGAATCCGACGCCCTCTTCTGACCTCCGCAGCATTGCACGACACGGGTGCACCTACTTACATGTAGACAGTACACTCATACACATAAAAATAAATAAATAAAAAATTAAAATACAGTGCACCTGGAGTGGTGGCACACGCCTTTAATCCCAGCACTCAGAGGCAGAGACTGGCAGATCCCTGAGTTCCAGGCCAACCAGGGATAGTGAGACTGTCTCAAAAAGAAAAAAAAAAAAAAAAANAGGAAGGAAAAAAAACAAAACAAAAAACAAAAAAAACAAAAACCCAAGCTACAGAAAAGCAAAGATGTAATGTGGGTCTTAAAGTAGAGAGAAACTTATTATTCTAAGAAACAACCAATTTACAAATAAAGTAAACAATATACTGTAACAAAAAGTGTTCATTTTAATGTGAAGTAGTTAAGCTGTAACATTCAAATAAAGTCTGGCACATCAGCTATGAAATGATGTGGCTACATCTTGCTTCCAATGTCTCTCTCCCAGTGCAAGACCCTGTTGCAGTGGTTACTGTTCCTGTCATCATAGAGACTCTGCCTCACCAGCTCTAAAAAAGTTAATGGGCAAAACTTTTAAAAAGGAAAACAAACTTTTTTTTTTTTTTTTTTTTTTTTTTTTTTTTTTTTTTTTTTATTTATTTTTACTTTTTGTACATGATTGTTTTGTTTACACTAAATTCTGTTATTTTCTCTTCACAATGCCTACAAATACTGCCAGCAAATACTCATCATAAATCTCATCCTGATGTTACTGAATTACTATAAATAAATCTTAACTTTTATCTTAATTCTCTTACCGTTTCATGCTGAGTAATTCAATTGGTTGTCGAGCAGCCAGTCTTTCAAATTCATTTCTCATTATGTCAGTCTGATGTACAAATAAGAGAAAGAATTATTCCTAGGATCATACCACATTTCACCCCTTTACTGTACTCTGAAGTCAAACTGAACAGGATCATACTATTTAAAAAACTGCACCATGAACCTGGGGCCTCAATCATGCCTAGGCAAGTGTTTCCCATGGAGCTATAATTGGAGCCCACAGCTGTTTTGTTTTTTTTTTTTTGTCTTTTACGAGACAGGGTCTCCATGTAAGGTCCAGGCTGAGTCCTGGACCTCACTCTGTTGACCAGGCTGGCCTTGAACTCACAAAGATCCACCGGCCTCTGCCTCCGGCCTCATGAGTTGCTAAGGATTAAAGGCGTGGCGCCAACTGAATCCAAGGAACTGAACACACAGTTCTCAGGAAATACAAATCAAAACTACACTGAAGCTGGGCGTGGGGATGATTACCTGTAAATCCAGTACTTGGGAGGTAGAAACAGGCAGATCAAGGGTTCAAGCCCATGCTAAGCTACATATTGAGTTCAAGGCCAGCTTGTGTAAAACAATCAACCAACTATATCAAGAGCTGTGTGTGATGGCTTAAACTTTTAACTCCAGTGTTCACAAGGGTGAGGCAGGGGGATTGTTCCAAGTTCCAAGCTGACCTGTTCTAGAGAGTTCCAGGTCAGCCTGAGCTACAGAGAGAATCTCAAAACATCAAAAAATAATGGACAGTTATATTGCATAAGGCTGTTTTATGGACTAAATAAGACAGTGAATCCAATACACTATTAGTAACTATTTAAAAGGATTAAGTGCTCAGCAGTTAAGAGCAGTAGCTGCTCTTGCAGAGGACCCTGGTTCCAGTCCCTTCACCCACATGGCAGATCTGATGCCTTCTTCTGGCCTCTGTGTGCACTGCACAACTCATACACCCAGACAACATTATACACATAAAGTAAAAATAACATTTTTTTAAAAGAAAAAATTAGTACAATTATAAAGGTAGGACTCATGCTGCAATTAAGTGTTAAACTGTAATTGAATGCAGTTTTCTGAAGTCAAATCAGTAAGAAAACTATACTTATTCCATTTTTCCATATAAATGAGCAAACTTTCATTGAAACTTCCATGTGGTACAGAAATTCATTTCAATTGATTAAAAAACAACAGGGTATTTATAACTAGGACCTACAACACAGGATAGCCTTGAACCCATGATCCCGGTCTTAGGTTCTGTAGTGCAGGAACTGCAGGTGGGCACTACCAGACCCCTCACAGTACTTTAGTTATCAATGTGATCATTACATTTAGAAAATAACATTAAGAACCGGGCCGTGGTGGCGCACGCCTTTAAGCCTACACTTGGGAGGCAGAGGCAGGCGGATCTTTGTGAGCAAGGCCAGCATGGCTCAGAGTGAAGTCCAGGACAGCTGGGGCTTACAAGGGAGACCCTGTCCCTCGAAGAGACCAAAAAAAAAAAAAAAAAAAGAAAGAAAATAACATTAGATAAAAGCAGGAGTAAATAGTGTACCACAGGTGCCCCCGCTTTTTTCATCTATATAAAATTCCAGTCGGGTGTGGTGGTGCACAGCCTTTAATTCCGCATCACTTGGGAGGCAGAGGCAGGCGGATCCTCGTGAGTTCCCCGGCTACCGGTCTACATGGTGAGCTCCATGCCAGCAGGGACTAAAGGGAGACCCTGTCTCAAAGAACAAAAAAAAAAAAAAAAAAAAAACCGGACAGGGGCGTGTTAACGCACGCCTTTAATCCTAGCACATCGGGAGGCCAGAGGCAGGCAGAATCTTGTGAGTTCAAGAGGCCAGCCTGGTCTATAACGGAGTGATTTTCCAGGAACAGCTGGGCTACAGGGAGACCCCTGTCTCGAAAAGACAAAAAAAAAAAAAAAAGTACAATAGTTGTTTCAGTGTATTTCAATATAAATATATAGTCATAGACAGCAATGATGAATTACTATTTGACAATGGTCCCATAATAATACGACTTCCCATTCCCATTCCAACATGCCACCTTAACACATGAATTAACTCATGTGTTTGTGTTGATGCTGGTGTAAATAATGTGTTGGCACTGTCAGCTGTAGAAAGCACAGCACAAAGGATTATGAACAGCAATTTTTGATAGTGATAATGACCATGTCAGTAGTTTAAGTATATGCTTATGCTGTGCTGTTTTTCAAAAAGTTTATTTTTATTTTTTGTGTATGAGTATTGGCCTGCATGTATATACGAGGTGGGATGGGTGTGTTGGAATGCCACAGAGATCGGATAGGGCAATAGTATTGTTAGCCACCAAGTTTTGTGCTAGTAAATAAACCCCGTCGTCAGGAGGAGCACATTCTTAACGCTGAGCCACACTTCCGTCCAATCCCCCCCTGCCCCTGAAGTTTTTGTTTTTTTTTCTAGCATTAGTATGTAACCCTATTCATTTTCCCCTCAACACTGCATCACCTTATGCCAAAAGTAGCATCTTACATCTTTTCCTCTCACCTGCATTGAGAGGCCACTTGTACTAACCTGGGCACAACAATGAAACAGACTACAGATGGTTTCTCAGTCAGATGGTGCAACAAGTGTTCTGCTTGTAAATAACATCATATATTGGGGGTGGGGAGGCTTTAAACAAGTATGTTAAATGTTTAACAAAATCCACTAATTTAGAAACGACAGCTTTTTTTTTTTTTTTCCTTTTGTTGGTCCTTTTTGAGACAGGGTCTCCCGTCCCGCCCCACTGTCCTGTAACTCCATTCGGTAGACCAGGCTGGCCTTGAACTCACAGAGATTCCGCCTGCCTCTGAGCTCCGAGGGCTAGATGAAGTCGTGGTGCGCCACCACGCTCAGCCTAGAAACGACATCTGAAAAAATAAAAAATAAAAAAATTAATTAATTTAAAGATTAAATTAATTTTAAAATGTTTTTTTAAAAATTAAAAATTTTTAATTAAATTAAAAAAATAAAAAATAAAAAATTAAAAAAAGAAACAACATCTTAGATGAGGCCCAGGCTGGCATTTTGGTTGCTCTTTTTGATAAGGTTTGCTCAGGCATTCTTACATAAATTTGATACAAAGAGCCCCTTCAGGAGTTGGAAGAGTACACCTAATTAAACTTAAATTGTAATAACAACCCTTGATTACTAGCATGAAATGAACTTAAGAATAAAAAATCTCCTCTTTTGAAATTGTACATACGGATTTCAAAAAAAAAAAAAAAAAAACAGCTGTGGGCTCCAATTATAGCTCCATGGGAAACACTTGCCTAGCATGATTGAGGCCCCAGGTTCACGGCGCAGTTTTTTAAATAGTATGATCCTGTTCAGTTTGACTTCAGAGTACAGTAAAGGGGTGAAATGTGGTATGATCCTAGGAATAATTCTTTCTCTTATTTGTACATCAGACTGACATAATGAGAAATGAATTTGAAAGACTGGCTGCTCGACAACCAATTGAATTACTCAGCATGAAACGGTAAGAGAATTAAGATAAAAGTTAAGATTTATTTATAGTAATTCAGTAACATCAGGATGAGATTTATGATGAGTATTTGCTGGCAGTATTTGTAGGCATTGTGAAGAGAAAATAACAGAATTTAGTGTAAACAAATGATGGTGTCCACCCCCCCTTTTTTTGCTAGAAGGGTTGTATTCATTCTATAAAATGTTAGCAAAGTTTGTTTTCCTTTAATAAAGTATTTGCCATTAACTTTTTTAGAGCTGGTGAGGCAGAGTCTCTATGATGACAGGAACAGTAACCACTGCAACAGGGTCTTGCACTGGGAGAGAGACATTGGAAGCAAGATGTAGCCACATCATTTCATAGCTGATGTGCCAGACTTTATTTGAATGTTACAGCTTAACTAGTTCACATTAAAATGAACACTTTTTGTTACAGTATATTGTTTATTTTATTTGTAAATTGGTTGTTTCTTAGAATAATAAGTTTCTCTCTACTTTAAGACGTACATTACATCTTTGCTTTTCTGTAGCTTGGGTTTTTGTTTTGTTTTGTTTTGTTTTTTTGTTTATTTATTTATTTCTTTGTATATAGCGTGCATATGTCCCTGAGAATTCTGTTGGAAGCAGGGGTTAAGGTTTGGCAAGATAGGTTGGTTTATTTAATTTTGTTGTATGATTTCAGATATGAACTTCCAGCCCCTTCCTCAGGTCAAAAAAATGACATTACTGCATGGCAAGAATGTGTGAACAATTCCATGGCCCAGTTAGAGCATCAGGCAGTTCGAATTGAGAATCTGGAACTAATGTCACAGCATGGCTGTAATGCCTGGAAAGTGTATAATGAGTAAGCTTTGGGGGTTTCGTTTGTTTGTTTTTCTCTTTTATACCATCCCACCCAAAGCTTTCCTACTTTAAAAAGTGTGTTATTAACACTAGGTGTTGTAGCACATGGCTGTAATCCCAGCACTTTGGATGCTGAGACAGAAGAGCTACCCAAAAATTTGAGGCCTGCCTGAACTACATACTGAGTTAGAAGTCCCCCTAGGTTAGAGTAAAACCCTAAATAGTGTGAGTAGTGGAAGTGTGTTAAAAGACAGCATACCTAGATTTAACTGGAGATCATATCATGAAACTGCGCCCACACACAAAGCTCAGTAGTACTGAGCTGTATAGCATCCCCATAATCTGACCACCACATTTACTGTATAGTACTGTAAGAAAATTAGCTCTGGCTGGGCATGGTGGCGAATGCCTTTAATCCTAGCACTCGGGAGGCAGAGGCAGGTGGAACTCTGTAAGTTCAAGGCCAGCCTGGTCTACAAATCGAGTTCCAGGACAGCTGGGACTAAAGGGAGACCCTGTCTCAAAAATACCAAAAAGAAAGAAAGAAAATTAGTTCTTTGGGAGTGATTTCCAGAATACCATTTGATGGAATGCTTATGTAGATGTATCCTTTAACATCCCCCTGGCCAGGCATGGTGGATCACAGGCATCTGTAGCCCCAGCACTCGAGAAGTACAAGTAGGTGGCTGGATCACCACTAATTTTAAGCTGGCCTGAGCTTTAGAATGAGACTTTCCTTCAAAAACTAAATGAAATAAAGTCCTCCTGGACACAGAACTGTCAGATACTGCACCGCTTCTTCTATGGGAAGTATAGAGGTGTAGACACACACACCTTTCATATAGATTTAAATCCTGAATCCTGTTTGTTTTGTTGTTTTTGAGACAGGATCTCACTGTGTAACCCCAGCTGGCCTGGGACTCACAGAAATCCACCCACCATTTAGGAAACTCATCTTGGTAGGCTTTATTTTTTATTTTATTTTATTTTATTTTTATTTTTTTTTGTCTTTTTCCAGGCAGGGTCTCCCTGTGGCCCCAGCTGAACTGGAACTCGCTCTGTAGACCAGGCTGGCCTTGAACTCACAAAGATCCGCCTGCCTCTGCCTCCTGAGTGCTAGGATTAAAGGCGTGCGCCACCACGCCCGGCTTATTTTTTATTTTAAAGAGAAAGTGTAAAGTGCAGGGACTTACAAAATCTTGGTATTTGGGAAGCTAAAGCAGGAGGATTGCCATGAGTTCAGGCTAGCTTAGGCACCTAGAAGTTACAGACCTACCCAAATTACAAAGTCAGACCCTGCCTCAACCCTTCACCGCCTTCAGAAATAATTTTTTTTTTTTGTCTTTTTGAGACAGGGTCTCCCTGTAGCCCCAGCTGTCCTGGAACTCACTCTGTAGACCAGGCTGGCCTTGAACTCACAAAGATCCGCCTGCCTCTGCCTCCCAAGTGCTAGGATTAAAGGCATGCGCCACCACACCCGGCCAGAAAGAATTTTTAAAGTGTTACTGAGGCTGCCTCACTCACAGATGCCATAGCTGAAACTTAAATTCCACCCTGCATGGAGTCGGGTGGTGGCACGGTGGTATGTTACTGTCAAGCATGCACAGGCCGTGGGTTTGATGCCTAGTTACCACAAAAATAAAGAGCAAGATTTGGATTTTTTAAAACAGAGCAAGGAAACCAGGCATGACACACCTATAATTCCAACACTTAGGAGGTGGAGGCAAGAGGCACTCACTCAAGTTCAAGGCCAGCCTGGGCTACATACTGGGATTTTTCTTAAACAAAAGGAGAAAGAGACCGATAGTATGGAGAACACTGCAATACCTGTTGTGTTATTTTTACTTGCCTTCCTTGACTCGATTCTGTCTGCAATGTTCTCTCCTCACTAACTGCTCTTCACATAACTTGTTTTCCATTTAATCATACAGTGCTCTCTATTGATCAGCATTCTGAGCATATTTAGCCCCTCTAAGCCCAATATATGCGTCTTTGGAAGAGGTGTTATCAGAGTAAATTCAGAGAGACAGTGGGACAAGAGAGAAGATAACAGAACTTTGAAGGAGGGGCAGCTCAAGTGAAAGATCCTTTTTGTTTTGTTTTTTTTGGTCTTTCTTGAGACAGGATCTCCCTTGTAGCTCTAGCTGACCGGAATTGGCTATGTAGACTGGGTTGGCCTTGAAGTCAGATCTGCCTGCCTTTGCTTCCCAAATGCTGGAATTTCTGCCAAAAGATTTGTCTTTTTGAGACAGGATCTCCCTGTAGCTCTGGCTGTCCTGGAACTCACAGAAATCCACTGCCTCTGCCTCCCAAGTGCTAGATTAAAGGCGTGCGCCACCACACCTGGCCCAAAAGATCCTTTTTAATGATTGGATAGTGTTCAGCATGGAATATTATTGAAGCCTTAGAAAGTGAAAAGAGCTGAGGTCAAACCTAGAAAGGTACAGCTTTTTGATAACTGTAGTTAACATAAGGAGAAAGAAATCATTAGAGGAGGGAGACTTGCAGCACAGTCAGGCGGGGATGGTTCAGAGGGACCTGGAAAAGGAAGCTACTATGGCTTATGCTTTCATCTTCATAATCAAAAGGAGTCATGACAGGCTGGGTCAGGGTGTCTGCCTTATGTTCCAGCATTTTGTGTTTTGTTTTGTTTTGTTTTGTTTTGTTTGGCTTGGCCTTTTTGAGATAGGATCTCCCTGTATCCCTAGCTGGCCTGGAACTCGCTCTGTAGACCAGGCTGGCCTTGAAGTCACAGAGATCCACCTGCCTCTGCCTCCCAAGTGCTACGATTACAGGCCTGTGCTGCCACACCCGGCTGTGTTCCAGCATTTTGAACACAAGGCTAAGACAGAATGATTGCTTGAGCCCAGGAGTTCAAGGCCAGCCTAGACAACACAGTGGGACACTGTCTCTAAAACAGTAGTCAGAAGAGTTTAAGACTGGACATCGGTATTAAAAATCAAGTATTGGGCTGGAGAGATGGCCTAGCACTTAAGAGCGCCGACTGCTCTTGCAGAGAACCTGGGTTCAATCCCCAGCACCCACATGGCAGCTGAAAACTGTCTTTAACTCCAGTTCCAGGGGAATCTGACACTCTCTTCTGACCTCCGCAGCATTGCACGTCATGGGTGCACAAACCTACATGCAGACAGTACACTCATACACATTAAAAATAAATAAAAAAGAATAAATTAAAAAAAAAAATGTCCAACAAAAAAAAAATCAAGTATCAAGCCGGGCATGGTGGCACACGCCTTTAATCCTAGCACTTGGGAGGTGGAGGCAGGTGGATCTCTGTGAGTTCAAAGCCTGCCTGGTCTACATAGTGAGCTCCAGGCCAGCTGGACTAAAGAGAGACCCTGTCTCAAAAAGACAAAAAAAATAAAAATTAAAAAAAAGAAAAAAATCAAGTATCAGTAAACTGCTGAATTAAATTATTCAATTACGACGTATCTAACATACTTGGCACACAGATCTCAATATTTAGTATTTTTAGCAGAGAAAGTTAATTTAGTATGAACCAGCTAGTTGACTTTGTATTGATATTACTAGATTTTAATGTATACATACTCTTTTTCTTTAGAAATCTAGTTCATATGATTGAACATGCACAGAAAGAGCTTCAGAAGTTAAGGTAAATTATCTTTTCCTATTTTGAGTAAAATTTAGGTGAACCCTTGATAGAGCATGGAAAAAAAACCATTACAACTAGAGTTGATCTACTTTTTTAAGCATTAATTTAAAAATATTTTGTGTATTATCTTTATTTTATATGTATCAATATATTGCCTGCATGTAAGTGCACCCATGTCATGCAGTGCCTGTGGAGGTCAGAAGAGGGCATTGGAGTCCTCTGAAACTGTAGTTATGGACAGTTGTTAGCCGCCATGTGGGTGCTAGGAATTGAACCTGGGTCCTCTTCAAGAGCCCCCAGTGCTCTTAATGGTTGAACCATCTCCCTAGACTGTAAGCAATTAATTTTCTAATACTAAGTATATGTTGTATGCTGGTGCCAGTGATATAAAATAATTACCTTTGTGAAATAGAAATTCATAAAAATTCAGAGAAGTAAATATTAAGGACTAGCAAAAGTAGTTTTTATGCTTTAGCATATCTGAAAAGGAAGTGTGTGTATTAACTTTCTTGAATGTTCACTGGTTTATGTGAAGAGGCTTAGGAAACTTTTGAAAGATTTGGCTTAAAAAAAAAAAAGGCTCAGGAGTGGTAGAAGGCAGCATAATCCCAGCAACTCCAACAGCTACAGCAGGAGGCTCTTGAGTTTATAGCCTGGGCTACATAGTAAGACCCTGCCTCAAAAGAATAAATAGGTGAACAGATTTCCTGAGGTCTAAAGGGAAATACTCCAGTCAACAAGAGGTTCATATTGAGCATTTTGCAGATAATTGTTTCAGGTCCGCAACTGCCTCAGAAACCTGTGATTGAGGCTGGGCTTCTAACCAGAGTGCTGAAACCCCTTCGTAGTTTGAACACTTGAGGATGCAGAGGTGTGCATTTGAGAGTCAACTCCTTGGTCTAAGGGTTGGCAAATGGTTAGGTGGCAGGACCAAAGAGCTGGTCACACATGGCTTCAAATGCATGTTAATATGTTCAACTATAGTGCAAGAAATTCCCTTTTTTTTTTTTCTGTTCTTTTAGCTTTAAATTTTGGTTTTGGTAGAGGCAGTTTGACAAATAAATATTAATTCATATTAGTTATACAGCTAATAGACTTTGCCCTGATAATCAGTGTCCAACATCTGGCACTGAGTTTGCTATATCTAAGTGGAGGTGAAATAAAGCCTGAAAACATTCTCTACAACTTGCAATCTACAAACCTAGAAAATATATTTTGGGAGTTAGGAAGACATTGTAGGATAAACATATATAGCATGGTCTGTGCGAGCTCTCTGCACACATACAAAGGTACAGAAAGGAATCTGGAAGGACAACTGCTACCTTAGTTCATAGTCTGTTGCTAATAATATTACAGACTGGGTAAGTTTTAAAGAAAAAAGGTAGAGGCTGGAGAGAGATGGCTCAGTGCTTAAAAGCACTGACTACTCTTGAAAAGGACCCAGGTTTGGTTCCCAGCACTTACATGGATGCTAACAACCATTTCTATCTCTAGTTTCAAGGATCCAATGCCCTCTTCTGGCTTCACAGGCATTGAACATCATGGGTGCACTTACATACATACAGGCAAAACACCCATGCATAAAATAAAAATAATTATGGAGAATATTGAGAAAGACTGAGAAAGAGATGAAAAGCATGTTTGGCAGAATGCATGAGCTCTGGCCGGGTGAGAGAATGGGCGGGAACACGGTCTAGATTTGTTTAAAAAATTAAATTTATGTGAAAAAAAATAAATAAAAATAATTGTTAATTAAAGATAAGAAGTATAATTTGGCTTACATTTGTGGAGATCCAAGGTCGGGGGACTTGCAGTGATGGAGTCCCAATGTGCTACATGGAATCAGATGACAGGAGACAGGGGGATTGCATGTTTACATTCTGGTCTCTCTATTATTGTATCCACTTTAATCTTTCAACTTCCTAAGGTCCACATTAGTTGGACTAACTTTTCACCCTCTTAGTATCTTTTTTTTTTTTTTTTTTTTGAGGCAGGGTCTCCCTTTAGTTCCCAAGCCTCAAACTCGCTTTGTAGACCAGGCTGGTCTTGAACTTGTAGAGATTCGCCTGCCTCTGCCTCCTGAGTGCTGGGATTAAAGGCATGTGCCACCACACTTGGCTCTTAATATCTTTAACCCTCTTAATTTGGGTTTTGGACAGGGCAAACATTCAGAGCACAGCACTCAATTCAGCAGCGGTGACCAGGAAGAAATGCATGAAAGGATGGATTTGTAGTCTCTGTACATGTTGTGGGTTCTTTTTCCACAGCATGTTTATGATATTTTAATTGAAAAAATAGTAAAGTTAGTAGAATTAGTCTATAATTGTACATGTCTGTTCTAAGAGTTTAAGGCTATTTTATTGATTTTTCTGTTGATTTTAGTCGTGTTAAAATGTCATTGGGTTGAATAATTTTACAGGAAACATATTCAAGATTTAAACTGGCAGCGAAAGAATATGCAACTCACGGCTGGATCTAAATTGAGAGAAATGGAGTCAAAGTGAGTGTCTTTTATCATGTTTAAGTTGTTTAGCCCATTTTAGGTCAAGATTTAATAAGATTCCAATAATATATATGGTGCCACAGTTGTCAAAGAAAGGCTATTTTGGGGGGCCTAGCGAATGCTTTTGCAGAGGACCCGGGTTCGATCCCCAGCACCCACATGGCGGCTGAGAACCGTCTGTAATTCCAATTCCAGGGGAATCCGACACCCTCTTCTGACCTCTGCGGCATTGCACGACACGGGTGCACAAGCCTACATGCGGACACATTAATTAATTAATTAGTTAATTAATTAATTAATTAATTAATTTTTAAAAGGCTATTTTTATTGCCAGGCGTGATGGCACACACCTTTAATCCTAGCACTCAGGAGGCAGAGGCAGAGGCAGGCGGATCTTTGAGTTCAAGGCCAGCCTGGTCTACAGAGTGAGTTATGGCTGCAGGGAGACCCTGTCTCGAAAAGACAAAAAAAAAGGCTATTTTAATTTTTTATTTAGTATTTTTTATGTGTATGAGTGTACTGTCTGCATGTAGGTTGGTGCACCTGTGTCGTGCAATGCCTCGGAGGTCAGAAGAGGGCGTCAGATTCCCCTGGAACTGGAGTTAAAGACAGTTCTTAGCCACCATGTGGGTGCTGGGAATTTGAACAGCCTGCACAAAGCCCTGGGTGACCCCAGCACCCTATAAAGCAGGCGTGGTAGTGCACACCTGTCACCCCAGCACTTGGGAGCTGGAGACAGGACCAGGAATTCAGGGTCATCCTTGACTCCACTGTGAGTTTGACACAGCCTGGGCTACATGAGACCCTGTCTCAAAAATCTCAAAACCCAACTGCACTAATCACCATGACACACATTTCAGTTCTGGTGGTGAAGAAGGCACTGCTGAGCAGGCTGCACCACCAGGTCCTCTGTAAGAGCAGTCGGTGCTCTTAACCGCTGAACCATCTCTCCAGCCCCAAGAAAGGCTATTTTTATGACTCTGCCTTTGCTGAAAGGGAGGCAATACAAAGTAGCCACAGCTGGGACTGGAGATGTGGCTCAGCAGTTAAGAGAACTGGCTGCTCTTGGAGAGGACTCAGATTCAATTCCCATTGCCCATATGGCAGTTAACCTTCCTAATGCCAATTCCAGGGGATCTGATGCCCTTTTCTCCTAGGGCATTGCTTGAAACACTTGCACACATGCAGGCAATACACTCACAGAAAAAAGATAAATAATTAAAAAAAATTAGAGTTACAGATGAGAATTGAAATTCTATTAAGTGATACTGCTCTTGCAACACCGTTTTTAGGCCAGTATTACCTGTTTTGTACTTTAATCTTGTAGGAAGGGAGATTTCTGTACTTTGCCTGGTAATTTGTACCTCAGTTTTTGCACTTGTTAATGCATCTTGTTTTTGTTTGTTTGAGGATTCTTTTTAACACATGGTCTCCCTGTAGCCCCAGCTGGCCTGGAACTCTCTATGTAGACCAGACTGGACTTGAACTCAGAGATCCCCCTGCCTCTGCCTCTGCCTCCCAAGTGCTGGGATCAAAGGCGTGTGCCACTACACCCCGCTTAATGCATCTTATTTTTAAAATACCCATATATATAAACACATGTAATTTATAGAAATCCCCAATTATAAGCTAGGTGTGGTCATAAACACATATAGTCCTACCATATGGGAGGCTAAGGCAAGAGGATCTCATGTTCAAGGCCAGCCTGGGCTACATAGCAAGTGAGCTTTAGGCCAACCTTGGCTCCAGAGTGAGATTCTGTCTCCAAAGGGGAAAAAAAGAAAATACCTAAATATAATGATGAATTTTGTCATTCCATTCAGTCTAGTCTAGTCTCCTTCCTCACTCCCATGTCTGTCGTTCCATTCAGTCTGGTCTGTTCTCCTTACTCACCCCCATGTCATTCCATTCAGTCTGGTCTATTCTCCTTCCTCACTCCCATGTCATTCCATTCAGTCTGGTCTATTCTTCCTCACTCCCATGTCATTCCATTCAGTCTGGTCTATTCTCCTTACTCACCCCCATGTCATTCCATTCAGTCTGGTCTATTCTCCTTCCTCACTCCCATGTCGTTCCATTCAGTCTCGTCTGTTCTCCTTCCTCACTCCCATGTCATTCCATTCAGTCTGGTCTATTCTCCTTACTCACTCCCATGTCGTTCCATTCAGTCTGGTCTGTTCTCCTTACTCACCCCCATGTCATTCCATTCAGTCTGGTCTAGTCTCCTTCCTCACTCCCATGTCGTTCCATTCAGTCTGGTCTGTTCTCCTTCCTCCCATGTCATTCCATTCAGTCTGGTCTATTCTCCTTCCTCACTCCCATGCACCACGTGCTACCACATTTTCTTATTTATTTTTGGTCCTTTTAAGACAGCGTCTCCCTGTAGCTCTAGTTGCCCTAGAATTCACTATGTAGACCAGGCTGGCCTTGGATTCACAGAGATCCACATGCCTCTGCCTCCCAAGTGCTAGAATTAAAGGCTTGCGCCATCATACCCAGTTTGTGTTACCACATTTTCTTCATGCTAATGCTTCTCCTAAGTTTGTCCTTGAGATTTTGTTTTTATCTTTTGGAGACAGGGTCTCCCTGTAGCCCCAGCAGGCCTGGCACTACTGACTATGTAGATCAGGCTGGCCTCATCTCACAGAGATCTGTCTGCCTCTGCCTCCCAAGTTTTGAGACTAAAAGCATGTGCCAGGGCTGGAGAGATGACCTAGCAGTTAAGAGCACCAATTGCTCTTGCAGAGGACCCGGGTTTGATCCCCAGCACCCACATGGCAGCTGAGAACCATCTTTAACTCCAGTTCCAGGGGAATCCGACACCTTCTTCTGACCTCCGCAGCATTGCATGACATGGGTGCACAAGCCTACATGCAGACCATGCATTCATACACATACAAAAATAAATAAAATTAAAAAAAAAGCATGTGCCACCGTAGTCCTTGAGAATTTTTTTTTTAGAAATGTGTTTTATTACAAAGTCTCACAAAATGAAAATATCTCAGAAGGGAAGCTAGACTAAAAACCTCCACCTGCAGAATTGGGGGAAGATGGGCAGTGAGTTTCTTGGCTCACCTTAGACCAATAGGAAGGTATAAACAGAACCAACCTAAAAATGGCTGATCTTACCTAAGCTTGAAAAGAACAAGGGGTCCCAGAAGACTCAACCACCCCTTCTAGAAGGCTTAATCAGGGCATCTTTCCTAAGCATGGACTTGGGGTCCTTGAGATTTTTTTAGGGGAAATAGATGCATCCTGAAATCTAGTTTGTTTTTCCTAGAATTTTTCTCTGCCAACCTTGTATAACAATTGCCTCTGCCCTGTTTTCTGCTAATCTCATATTGTCGTCTGTTATTTTCTGTCTCCTATCTTACTGATATTCTTCTGTTTCTACTTTTTTAAATTTATTTTTATTTTATGTGTATGACTATATTCACTGCATGCACTTAAGTGATTAACCTATATCATGCATTGCCCTTGGAGGTCAGAAGAGGGCATCAGATTACCTGGAACTAGAGTTATGGATAGTTGTTAGCCACCATGTGAGAGCTGGGAATTGAACCCCAGTCTTCTGCAAGAATTGCCTGTGTTCTTAACTACTGAGCCATCTCTTCAGCTCCCTTTACTTATTTTTCAATTAAACTTCTTATCATGAGACAATTATATATTCACATACAATTAAAAGAAATACAGGCTAGGCATAGTGGCACACAATCCCAGGATTTGGTAGGCAGAGCCAGGCCTCTGTGAGTTCCAGGCTAACCTAGTCTTCTACATAGTGAGTTCTAGGCCACCTGGGACTATAAGGAGACCCTGTCTCAAAAAAAGCAAGAATAGCAGAAAAGAAATAATACAGAAAGATCTACATTCACCTACTTTCCCACAGTTTTAATTGAAATTTTCTTTTTTTTAAAGGCTAGCTGGCTTTGAACTCACTATGTAGAGCAAGCTGACTTCACTCTCACAGAGATCTGCCTGCCTCTGCCTCCTGAGTGCTGGGTTTGTACCACCATGGCCAGCTTCAAGTTTTTCTAAAATGAGTGAAACTATATATATTTAAGATAAACTCTAAAGGAAATTTTAAATTGAGTAATTTTTCCCTTTAAATTCTCTCCTTTTCAAGCTGGGTATCTCTGGTAAGTAAGAATTATGAGATTGAACGGACTATTGTGCAACTAGAAAATGAAATCTATCAAATAAAGCAGCAACATGGAGAGGCAAACAAAGAAAACATCCGGCAAGATTTCTGAGCAGACCGATTTGATTGGTAGAAAGGAGGAAAAGTAAGAAAAATGGGGCTTTTACAAAGCATCTGGCATCTGAACCTTCTCTGAACTCCTTAAGAGAGCGTCCTCTCAGTAGATGTTGATGGTTAAATGTTTGGAGACCACAGAATATGTGTACTGTTGAATTAGTTATATTTGTATGTCTTAGCAAAATAAAGATTTTCAACATGGTTGTGTTTTTGTAACTATAAAACTAAAACTTTTTATTTTTTGTCTTTTTGAGACAGAGTCTTCCTGTAGCCCCAGCTGGCCTGGAACTCACTTTGTAGATCAGGCTGGCCTTGAACTCACAGAGCTCTGCCTACCTCTGCCTCCCAAATGCTGGGATTAAAAGCATGTGCCACTATGCCTGGCTAAAACCTTGGTTTTCAAAATTGGTAAGACTTTAGAATAATCTTGTATTTTGTGGCCAAGTTCCTTTATTTAAGACTTTGAACTTGCATAAACCTGGGAGCTTTGGGTTTATGATTTTGTTCAGTTAAGTAGTACTAAGGTATTTTCTTGGTAACTAAACGTGATAATTAATTTTGGGGGCTAGGAATTGAACTCTGGTTCTCTGCAAGAGGAGCCAGTACTCTTTAACCACAGAGCCGTCTCTCCAGTTCTTTAGCTAGTTTTATTGTAAGAATTGGGAGCGGCCGGGCGTGGTGGCTCATGCCTTTAATCCTAGGCAGAGGCAGCCGGATCTCTGTGAGTTCAAGGCCAGCCTACAGAGTAAGCTCCAGGCCAGCTAGGACTAAAGGGAGACCCTGGCTCAAAAAAGACAAAAAAAAACACAAAAACCAAAAACAGAATCAGGAGCAAAAAAATGGATCAGAAATATTTGGAAAACTTAACAGTTTGGCCAAAAAAAAAAAACAAACAAAAAACAAAAATGTTTAAAGGTGCTGCTGAAATGTACATAGTTTCTAAAGATTAGTGACATTCAAAAAAGTCTTAGTTGCTCAGGGTCTGGGGCTATAGGATTGTTGTGAATTTGCAATCAGCCTGGACTACAGACTGAGACCCTGTCTCAAAGTGCTTTTCACTGGGACAATAGAAAACATTCTTTGGGGTCATTTCTGTAAGTAGTAAGCCCCCTGTCTGTCATCCATCATGGGTTCAAAGGCAGTAAAATATAATTTCAAAGACTGCTTTAGGAAGAGCTGTAGAGAACACCTTGCTTGCCCAGGTCCATCTCTGGAAGAATTTTCCCCCCATATTCAGTTGTCAAGGCTTTCAGAGCCTGGGAACTTCGGTTGGAGTAGGCCCCAGTACACTCAGCTAAGGCACAGACCTTGCTGTGTCCATGGGATGCCAGTTTTGCTGGCATGAAGAATACGAGAGTTAGGGAGTAGCAGAGACTTGGTGTGAGCTTTCACAGGAGAGCCTGACGGGCTAGGCAATATGTGGCTGGGTCATGTCCTGCAAGCAGCTCCTGGTGGAGAAGCCAGAGTTGTAGTGTGAAGCCAAACAGCTGTAGACAATAAGCAGCACCAGTCTAAAAGGAGCGGTGTGGCTCCAGCCAGCAAGGGTGAGAGGGGACTACCTGAGTCCTTTGGAGCTCTCATCACACCACTGGGTTACCAGTTACCGAACAATGAGTCTCTGCATTATGTAGTCAAATCCTTCCTTTCTGTACTCCTGTTCCTTTTGAGAATGGGAATGTTTTGCCATTGTGTCTTGTTAGTGTATAACTTTGGAATTTTACAAAGGTTCAGAGCTAAAAGTTTCGTTTACCATGAGAGGAAATGTTGAAGTTGGACTTTTTTTCTTTTTGATCTTTTTGAGACAAGATCTCCTTTTTACCCAGCTGGCTTGGCACTCACTATGGAGACCAGGCTGGCCTTGAACTCACAGAGATCTGCCTGATCCTGCTTCCCCAGTGCTGAGATGAAGTCATGTACCAATCATGGCCAGCTTGAACTTGGACTTTTGAGCAAGGGAACTCTTAAGACTGGGGACTCTTGGAGGTGAACTGCATATAAAATCAGGTAGTTAGGGGCATGTCCTTGAAAAAGATGTTGGGCCCATGAGGTTTTTTTGTTTGTTTGTTTGTTTTCCCCTTCCTGACTTCCATGCTTCCATGAGATGAGCAACCTCCTGTACCGTGTGTTTCCACCACCATGGCCTCATCACAGGCCCAGAAGCACCTGGGCCAACTGTGGACTGAAATCTTGGGAACCATGAACCAAAGTACACCTGTCCTCCTTAGAAGTTGTTTATCTCATACCTGTCACGGCAGTGGCAAATGAGACATATGAGATACAATGGCTTTGTATATGAAGTCATTATCAGGAAATTTTCGAGCTTAGTATGCATTGAGCTATAACCCTAACTCTCTTCACTTCCTTTTTAGACAAGTTTTCACTAAGTTGCCTGAGCTGGCCTTGAACTCACCCTGAAATTATTGTAGGCATTTATCGAGAGGAGAGGCATCTCAATCAATGGGACAAATTTTACAAGTATCCTTAATCTAAAGAAACAGTTGGCTTAGCAAGATAGCTCAGGAGGTAAATGTGCCTCCCTCAGCAACCGATGACCTAAGTTTGATCCCCAGGACCACAAGTTAGAGGAGAAAATGGGCTCATGCAGACTGACCTCTGGGCTTCACATGTGTACTCCTGCCACACATCAAAAAAATTAAAATGTAATTTTAAACATTTAAAATGCTTTTATGTTTATGAGTGATATGCCTGCATATGTGTAAGTGCACCTGTGTCATGCAGTGCTCTCAGAGGGCAGAAGAGGGCGTTGGATCCCCTGGAACTGAACTGGAGTTAAGGATGGTTGTTAGCCGCCATGTGGGTGCTGAGATTCAAAGGCCACTACGACCCTCTTAATTCTGTGCAAAGGAATTTCCATGACTTTTGTCCAGGCCCTAAGGCTTTGTAGGCGGTTGAGTTTTAAGGTAACAGACTAATGTGGAGGAAAGTCAAGGCATACTGTATTCTAGCTTTAGCTGGCACCTCTTACTAGGTGCTCTTTGTTTTGTTTTTTTAATTTTATGTGTATGAGTGTTGCCTGCATGTGTGTAAGTGCACCCACCGATGCCATGTATTGCCCTCAGAATAGGGTGTCAGATCCCCTGGAACTAGAGTAAAGCACAGTTGTCAACCACCGTGGTGTTAGGAATTGAACCCAGGTCCTCTGAAAGAGCTGCCAGTGCTCTTACCTGCTGAGCCATCTCTCTAGCCCAACATTTAATTAGCCGGGTGTGGTGGCACACGCCTTTAATCCCAGCTGAGTCAGAGGCAGACAGATCTCTGAGTTCAAGGCCAGCTTGGTCTACAGAGTGAGCTCCAGGCCAGCTGGGACTAAAGGGAGACCCTGTCTCAAAAAATACCAAAAAGGAAAAAAAAAAAAAAAGCCATCTTAAGAGATTGTCTTCTCCTGGAGCAGTATGCGTGAGGAGGCCCTGAGTTCAGTCCTCCCCCACACCCATAGTCAAAAATATATTTCTCTTGTTCCTCTTTCCCCTTGTCTCTTTTCCTCTCTCCCACCTCCAAGTTCTTGATATGAAAGTCATTTATTGCCATCCTTCACACTTCTAGGTGCAGCCTAAGTGCAGGTAGTAAGTACTACTTGCTCAGGGTTTCTTGAAGTTCAGATGGTGACTGGGACTTGAGTCCTCTTGAAGGATCCTTCATGCCTCTGACTCCTAAACTGAAAGAAAACAAGTGGGGACCGAAGCACTTGGGAATTCTGGGGGACTTTTATGTGTGTGATCTCTGACAAGCCAGTTTCAAGGTAACCAGTCTTATGTGCCAACTCACATACCAAAACCACATGTCAGAATTCACCCTTGAGAGCTATACCATTAAATTCTTCATCTTATTTTTTAGGGTATATGAGGCCAACCCATGTTCAAAAGAAATAATTTAGACTCCATCTTCAGAAGAATTTGTATACTTTAAAAAAAAAAATTCAAGCACATTTTAATACCCCTGTTCGTCTCCAGTGATTTATTCCCAAGATCATTAGGTAGCACAAAGCACAGTAGATACAGTCTAGTGTATAAGAAATCACAGGCTAGACATGCAACTCACTTGATAGTGCCTACCTAGCATGCACAAGGCCCTTGGTTTGGCGCCATAGTACCCCATAAAACTTGGTGTGATGGTGCATGGCTGTAATCTTAGCATGTGGGAAGTAGATGCTGGAGGGTCAGGAGTTCATGGTCATCCTTGGCTCTAGCTAGTTTTGAGCCTGGACTAGAGACCTGTTTCAAAAATATATTTTTAAGGACAAATCAGAGGGAAAAGCACCATGTGAAGACAGATTGGAGTGATGAGTCTAAAAGCCGAGGGCTGCTAAGGGCTTCTGATAGCCACCTGAAAGTTGGAGACAGTCACAGAAGATTCTTCCTAGCAGCTTCAGAAAGGATTTGTAGCTTTCAGAACTATGAGGCATTTCTCTGAAGTCATCTCGTTTGTGGTTCTTTGTTATGGTAACCCTAAGTAACTAACACAGATAATAATATTAAGAGACCCATACTAATGTGTGGAAGACAATGACTGAGAATGAGTGCATACTGAATGTTGTGATCCATCCCTTCATCATCCACCTTTGGGAGGTGCTGGATCGATGGCTCAGTCAATAAACTGCTTGCTGCACAAGCTTGAGAAACTGAGTTTGATCCTAAGCACCCACATAAAGAGGCTGGGTGTGGCAGTGCACACCCGTAATCCCAGCACTGGGAAGGTAGAGACACAAGGATCCTGGGGGCTTGCAGTCTAGCCAATCTAGCCAGTTGATGAGCTCCAGGTTCAGGGAGAGACCCTGTCTCAAAAAATAAGGTGGAGGGGCTGGAGGGATAGCCTAGCGGTTAAGAGCACTGACTGCTCTTGCAGAGGACCCAGGTTCGATCCCCAGCACCCACATGGCGGCTAAGAACCATCTGTAACTCCAATTCCAGGAGAACTCCATTTCCAGGGGAATCCAACGCCCCCTTCTGACCTCCGCGGCATTGCATGACACGGGTGCACAAACCTATATGCAGACAGTACATTCATACACATACAAAAATAAATAAAATTTTAAAAAAAGACAAAAAAATAAGGTGGAGAGTGCTTGAGAAAGATAGCAGATATTAACACTGGCCTACATATGCGTGCTCACACACACATATTTTGGAGAATTTGACTAGCCCAAGAGAAAAGAAAGTTGAAATAGAGGATTTTGTGACAATGTCCCTATAACATGTCGCACAGACCCCACCCAAAACACAGAACTTCTAGTCTGTTTTAGGCCTCTTTTTATTTTTTATTTTATTTATTTATTTATTTATTTATTTATTTATTTTATTTTTTTTTTTTTTGGTCTTTTCGAGACAGGGTCTCCCTGTAGCCCCAGCTGTCCTGGAACTCACATTGTAGACCAGGCTGGCCTTGAACTCACAA
>VZQC01014859.1:372672-383286 GCA_009823505.1 Rhizomys pruinosus
ATGGAAACACAAAGCAAGCAGTGGTGACCTTTAAACCCATTGTGTTTAGCAGTGTGAAGCCCCTTGGGGAATGAATGCACTCCTTAGGGGATGGGAAGCATTTCCCCCCAGGACCTGGGAAAGTTCATCCTGATCTCACACAGCTCTGGGAACTAGGAACTCAGGACTCTTGTGGTTAAAGTAGTCATGGGAACCAGGCTTGCTTTTGCTAACTCAGTTTTTTTTTTCTTTTGGTGATTGTTATAATATTTGGAATGGTTCATAAGTTTTCCAAATTCTTTTAAATTTGTAATATTTTCATCTTTTTTTTCTTTTTTTTTTCCCAATTGTGAACCATTCCATATTGCATCTTTATTGCAAAAGTCAACATGCTTCTTAGAAATTCAGATTGTAATCAATAAAACAAACATTACATATATGAATTTAAATGTGTAAACAGTTAGAAATTCAACAATATCTCCTATTATACTATTACACAAGTTCACAATTTTGTAAAAACTATAATATAGGCATACTATACATCAAGAGGAACCACTATTCCTTTTCACATGATTTTTTTTCTTTTTGAAATAATCATCCATCACCATGGACCCTTTTCACCCTAACAGGACTGCCTTCCAGTGTCTCAGTGGGGGATGACATGTTACCAATGCTACATGAAGAAATGGAGCCAAGTTTCGCTTTCCTTGGGGTTACTTTCTTAGGCTTGGGCAGAAATCTAGTAAATCAAGCTGACCTAGTCCCACTGGCAGCTGTTACTGCTGGCCTGCTACTTGTGAAGGTAACATACACATTAACCGCAGAATTTGCCTCATTTGCTATAGTTTATCTCTATAAATAAAAATGACAAGAAAACAAGTCATAGTATTCACATTTAAGAGAAATTCTAACAGTTGGGGATTGGCAGATAGGGGCTAAAAAACAAATCCCCAAGGGGAGACATATATTTATATACATATACATATATATATTTACCTGTTTTGTGCTAACTTTAAGCTTTATAATAATCCACATTTTAATTCTTTTTTTTTTTTTTTTTGGTCTTTTCAAGACAGGGTCTCTCTGTAGCCCCAGCTGTCCTGGAACTCGCTCTGTAGACCAGGCTGGCCTTGAATTCACAAAGATCTGCCTGCCTCTGCCTCCCGAGTGCTAGGATTAAAGGCGTGTGCCACCACGCCTGGCTATCCTGTACTTTTCACTACATGTAAAGGTTCTTTGAGTATACATTTTTATCCCTCCCTTAAAAGGGAGCTGCTTATTTCTTGTACTATTCTTGTTTGATCAGAGTGAGCACAAGCTCATGAAAAAGCAAAATGATAAAACAAAAACAAAACAACCAACCAAAACCAGGATGGCTGGTATACAGGTTTATAATCCCAGCACATGAGGTAAAGGCAAGAGGATCAGATGTTCAGAGTCACTGTCAGCTACACAGCGAGTTCAAGTCCAGCCTGGACTACATGAGACATTGTCTCAAATAAAAAAAGTTAAATAAGCAGGTATAAAAAATAATAATAAGCAGGTGTAGGTGTAGGTGCTTCTTGCCTGTAGTCCTAGCTACTGGGGAAATTGAAACAGTTGGACCACTTGAGCCCAGGGCTTTGAGACTTATCTGGGCAACATAGCAGAGAATGCATCTCTTAAAACAAACACACCAGGTGGGGAGTGGGGTAGCTCAGTGGTAAAGAGTATTTGCTAAAACTGTGCAAGGCTCTGGGTTCAAGTTCCAGCACCAAAAAAAGGTTAAATAAATTACCCAGCAATTTGTAATACCTGACTGCTCTCTGTTCCATGACTTGAGAAAATAGAGTTAATTTAATGTACTCTAGTATATAACACATTACTGAACTCTAGAGAATTTTATTTTGTTGTTTTTTTCCCTTAGAGCTTAATCTCACATGGTTTTTGCTTATTTCTTAATGATATAAAAAGGCTTCAGTTCACTCCTGAACTGTTAGGCTCTGCACAGATGTTTGAAAATCTGAAGAAACAGAACTCTACTGTATACTGACTGGTAGTTACCTTGCCATCTCTCATCCTGGTCTCCAGTGTGAGGGAAACAATAGCATGGGTGCTCATACTTGCCACTTACCACATTTCTCTGGATTGCCTTGTTTTATTACTTATTTATTTACTTTTTATTTTTGTTATATGTATGAGTGTATTGCCTGCATCTATGTAAACTGTGCTGCAGAGGTCAGAGAAGACATTAGATGGATTTTCCTGGAACTGGAGTTAGGACTGTTGTTAGGCACCATGTGAGTGCTGTCAGTTGAACCGGGTCCTCTGCAAGAGCAGCCAGTGCTCTTAACTGTTAACCATTGAACCATATCTCTGGGCTTTCTTTTTTTTTTTTTTCCCCGTCTTTTGGAGACAGGGTCTCGCTATGTGGCGGCTAAGAACCATCTTTAACTCCAGTTCCAGGGGAACCCGACGCCCTCTTCTGACCTCCGAGGCATTACACGACACGGGTGCACAGTACATTGATACACATAAAAAATAATAAATTAAAAAAAAAATTTTAATTCCAGGCCAGCTGGGGCTACAGCAAGGCTGTCACAAACAAACAAACAAACAAAC
Source organism: Rhizomys pruinosus (assembly GCA_009823505.1). Classification (NCBI taxonomy): domain Eukaryota; kingdom Metazoa; phylum Chordata; class Mammalia; order Rodentia; family Spalacidae; genus Rhizomys; species Rhizomys pruinosus. The sequence goes on from VZQC01014859.1 coordinate 375,253, forward strand.
AAACAAATATATTTTTTAAAGAGGTCCCATAAGATGGCTCATAGGGTAAAAGCACTTGCTACCTAAGCCTGACATCCTTAGTTCCATCCCAGAACCCAGAGAACTGATTCCACAAGTTGTCCTCTGACCTCCACATTTATTCTGTGACATGGGTGATACACACACACACACACACACACACACACACATATATATATATATATATATTATATAGTATATATATTATTGTATATATATACATATACACACACATATATATACACATATATATATGTGTATACATGTATATATATACAATAATAAACACAAATAAGTAAAAGATTTTTAATTAAAAGCTATAATAGCATAAAATAACAAAGTGGGGCTAGAGAGATGGCATAGCTGTTAAGAGCACTGAACTGCTCTTGCAGAGGACCCAGGTTCGATCCCCAGCACCCACATGGCGGCAGAGAACAGTCTGTAACTCCAATCCCAGGAGAACTCCAGTTCCAGGGGAATCCGACACCCTCTTCTGACCTCCGTGGCATTGCAAGACATGGGTGCACAAACCTAAATGCACACAGTATATTCATACAAATTAATTAATTAATTAAAACATTATTTAAAAAACAAAACTAGCTAGCTAAATAAAATTTTATCATGAATAATTACATCAGTTCCGTTCTTTCTAAATGCTTTTTTCTTTTCGTTTATTTTTTATTTTATTTTTTTCACAGACTGGCTAGGTGCAAGAAAACAAATGAACCAAGGGCTGGAGAGGTGTGGGGAAAGGGGAACACGCCTCCACTGCTGGCGGGAATGTAAACTCGTACCGCCACCATGGAAAGCAGTGTAGAGAACCCTGGAAGACTTGAATGACAAGTGCACCAACACCAGCCATACCACTCTGGGCATGTACCCTCAAGACTCACCCCACCACAGAGATACATGACGGCCATGTTTATTGCACCTTTCACAATAGCAAGAGCTGGAACCACCCAAAGTGCCCCTCAACGTACGAGTGGAATAGAGAAATTGTGGTATATCTACACAATGAGTTCTATGGCAGCAAAAGAAAGACAACATCACGAGCTTTGCAGGAAAATGGCTGGACTAGAGGACATCATGCTGAAGTGAAGTAATACAGTCCACCAGAAAAACAAACGACGATGGGTAAATCCTCATCTGTGGATGCCAATGCCAATTACCTAGTGGTAAGTATTTCTTGTGTAGGGCCCCCTGAGCTTTTGTCCAAGAGTTGGGCGTAATGCATATTGGGAAACAAACAACAAAACAACAACGACAACACCAACAACAACAAGAAAGGACTGCATCAAAGAACTGACTGAACACGATGGACTCTGCTTAAAACAGTCAACTTCCTCATGGAAGAATATTGAGAAAGAGTGAGAAAGGCGTGAGAAGGCTTGTTTGGCAGAATGCGTGAGCGCTGGCGGGGTGGGGGAATGGGGGGGAACCGGTCTAGATTTGTAAAAAATAAAAATAAATGTATGTGAGCCGGGCCGGGGGTGGCGCACGCCTTATCCTAGCACTTGGGAGGCAGAGGCAGCGGATCTTTGTGAGTTCAAGGCCACCTGGTCTACAATGAGTTCTTCCAGACAGCTGGGCTACAGGAAGACCCTGTCTCGAAAAACCACAACAAAAAAAAAAAAGTATGTGAAAAAATAAATAAAAATAACGAAAAGAAAAAAGCATTTAGAAAGAACGGAACTGATGTAATTATTCATGATAAAATTTTATTTAGCTAGCTAGTTTTGTTTTTTAGCTAATGTGTTTAATTAATGAATTAATTTGTATTAATATACTGTGTGCATTAGGTTTGTGCACCATGGTCTTGCAATGCCACGGAGGTCAGAAGAGGGTGTCGAGATTCCCCTGGAACTGAGTTTTTCGCCTAGGGGCATTGATGTTACAGACTGTTCCTCTTGCCGCGAATGGTGGGGCTGGGATCGACCGGGTCCTTGGCAAGAGCAGTTAGTGCCTTAACAGCTATCCATCTCTCTAGCCCCACTTTTTTTTTTTTTTTTTTTTTTTTTTTTTTTTTTTTTATTTTTACTTATTTGTGTTTATTATGGTTATATATATACATTGTATAGCCATACTATCTGTGTGTCTTTTTGTGTGTGTATCTGTATATATATCCCACTACTCTTATCCTATCTCCTCTCTATAATAGTCTATGCTGTGTGGGTGATTGTAGTGTGTGTGTGGTTGTCTCCACCCATGTGCCCCGCAGAAATGTGAGGGATCAGAGGACAACGTGTGGAATCAGTTCTCTGGGTTCTGGGATGGAACTAAGGATGTCAGAGCTAGTAAAAGCAAGTGCTTTTACCCTATGAAGCCATCTTATGGGACCTCTGTATAAAATATAATTTGTTTAGTTTGTTTGTTTGGTTGTTTTGTGACAGCCTTCTGTACCCCAGCTGGCCTGGACTCACAAATTTTTTTGTCATTTTCTTTTTCGTGTCTCCATGTCCGGTGCCCCCGTGTCGTGTAATGCCTCGGCGGAGTCCGACGAGGGCGTCGGGTTTCCCCTGGAACTGGAGTGTAAAGATGGTCTTAGCCGCCANAACCACCTGCTTATGCATCTGCCTCCTAAATGCCAGGATTAAAGGCTGCACCCCATGCCTGGCCCCCCAGGATTTAGGTTGTATTGCATTAAGTTTTGAAATGTTGTACTTCCATTTCCATTTGTCTCAAGAAACTTTTTTGGACTTGTATTTATTATTGCATGTGTGCATGTGTGAGTGCGTGTTTGTGTGAGAGGACAACACTTCGAGAGCTGGTTCTCTCCTTATAATGTGTGTACTGGGGATTGAACTCAGATTACCAGGCAGCATCTTTTCTACTCCCTGATCTTTTTACTTTCTTCCAGGGTCCCATGATTCTTCAAACGAGCAAGGCTGTTTTTAATTGCCAAATACTATAATTGCCAGCTTCATTCTGTTTTGTCAGAAAGTACTTTATTTATTTTATTCTATTTATTTTGTGTCTTTTTGAGAACAGGGTCTCCCATAGCCCCAGGCTGCCTGGAACTCACTCTGTTAGACAGGCTGGCCTTGAAACTCACAAAGATCCACCTTGCCTCTGCCTCCTGGTGCTAGGATAAAGGCAGTGCCCCCACACCAGATTAAAAGCACTTTAATATTTCAGGTTTTTTAATTTGGTGAGACAGATTTATAAGAATTTGCCTCCTGTGCACTTGAGGAGACAATATATTGTATATGGCTGTTGAATGCAACAATTTCTCCTGCCTGTTCAGTCTATTTGGTCTAGCATGTGGTCTAAATCCCTCGTGTCTGTGTACATGTTCTGTGTAGGTGATATGTCCATTGGTAGAAGCAAGGGTTGTTTTTATTGTCCTATTCATACTATTTTCTAATTGTTTATTTCTTTCTATTGAACCACTTACCATTATGTAATGACACTATATGTGTCTTATAGTTTTTTATTTGAAGTCTATTTTATTTGGACGGAGTGTGGCTATAGCTCTCTCTTTTAGTTTCTATTTACATGGATTTTCTTTTTTACCCATTATCTCTCATTCTGTATGTGTCCTTAGCGTAAAGTGTCTTTCGGCTGCAGAATTGTCTTGTTTTGTTTTGTTTTAGTGTCTTTCCCTTAAGCCATTCTGTGCCTTTTAATTACAGAATATATTCTATTCACATTCAAAATGGTGGTAGCTGCTATTATTATTATATTGTTTTTATGAAACAGGTTTCTGCTTCGTGGCCCAGGAAGGCTTTCTTTGAACCTAAATTGCTCCTGCCTTGGCCTCCCAAACCTTATTATTACAGGCATATACTATCATACCCATTTCAGTTTAACTGTTGATAGATGAAGCGTAATTGCCATTTGTTGTTTGGTGGTTTGTAGACTTTCTGTTCCTCTCTTACTCTTTTACTTCCTCTACTGGTTAAGTGATTTTTTTCTAGCAATGTGTCCTTCCTTCCTTCCTCCTTCCTTCTTCCTTCCTTCCTTCCTCTCCTTTTATGACAAGGTCTTATTGTATAGCTCAGGTGGTCTAGAACTCACTATGAATACAGGCTGGCCTCAATACTCCTGCTTCCACTCTGAGTGTTACAAATTAAGGTTTGGAAGGAACCGTATACTCTTTAAGACCATTTTGCCCCTCCTATTCATCAGCAGTTTTATTCAGTTTATGAATAAAAAACTGGAACATGCAGGTGGCTCAATCTTATTCCCACTTCATGTGAGTTTTAATAAAGTATTATTTTCTGGGAATAATTACTAGTGAACTTGATCTGTGAGGGAGGCTAAGAAGGCTGGGCTCTCCAGCTGAGCCATTGTGGTGATATCACTCTCAGTCATTGATGCGCTATAAAAAGGATTGGTTGGGGCTGGAGAGCTGGCCTAGTGGTAAGAGCACCAGCTGCTCTTGCAGAGGACTGGGTTGATTCCCCCGACCCCACATGGTGCTGGAACCATCTTTAACTCCAGAAAATTCCACGGAGAACTACAGTTCAGGGGAATCCAACACCCTCTTCTGACCTCCAGGCCATTGCCCACAACACGGGTGCACAGAACCTACATGCTGTAGTCCATTCATACCCATACAAAAAATAAATTTTAAAAAGGGATTGTTTTCCTAATTGGGGAGAATACTGCTCATTGTTACCATATAGAAGCACAGCTAATTATCATGTGTTGGTTTGTATCCTATATCTTTGCAGAATACATTTATTAGCCTTAGTACTATTTTTGTGGCTTCTTTGGAGTCCTTTATGATGTTTTTTACAAACTTCCGATTCTTTGTTGGCTAGAAATGACAAAAGTGGATATCTTCATCTTGTTTCTCACCTTTTATAAGACAAACTTAATTTTTTTTCCTAATAAATTTTATTTTTTTATTATTATTTTTTAATTTTATTTATTTCTTTATGTTCCGAATGTACTGTATGCATGCAGGTCTGTGCACCGTGTAGTGCAATGCGCGGAGGTCAGAAGAGGGGCGTCGGAATTTCCCCTGGAAACTGAGTTCTCCTGGAATTGGAGTTCCGGACGGTTTCGCCGCCATTGTGGGTGCTGGGGATCGAACCCGGGTTCGCAAGAGCGGTCCGCGCTCTTAACCGCTAGCCATCCTCCAGCCCATAAATATTTTTTTTTATTAATTATATTTATTTCCGTATGTTTTTTTTAATTTTTTTTTCTGTATGAATGTACTGTCTGGCATGCAGGGTCTGGCACCCGTGTCGTGCAATGCCGCGGAGGTCAGAAGAGGGTCTCAGATTCCCCTGGAACTGGAGTTCTCCTGGAATGGAGTTTCAGACGGTTCTCGGCCGCCATGTGGTGCGGGGATCGAACCCGGGTCCTCTGTAAGAGCGGTCGGCGCTCTTAACCGCTAGGCCATCTCTCCAGCCCCTAAATTTTTATTTCTTTACAAATCTAGACCGTGTTCCCGCCCCACTCCCCCACCCCGCCAGCGCTCAATGCATTCTGCCAAACAATGCCTTCACGCCTTTCTCACGTCTTTTCTCAATATTCTCATGAGGAAGTTGACTAGGTTTTGAGCAGAAGTTCCTGTTCAGTCAGTTCTTCGATTTTTTTTTTTTTTTTTAAGATTTTTAAATTTTTTATTTTATTTTATTTTTTTATGTGTATGAATGTGCTGTCTGCATGCAGGTCTGTGCACCCATGTCGTGCAATGCTGCAGAGGTCAGAAGAGGGTGTCAGATTCCCCTGGAATCTGGAGTTAAAGACGGTTCTCAGCCGCCATGTGGGTGCTGGGTCCTCTGAAAGAAAGAGCAGTCAGCGCTCTTAACCGCTAGGCCATCTCTCCAGCCCCATGAGGCAGGTGGTTTTTCAGAGTGCTTGAGGCCAGGTGTAACAGAATGAGCCCCAGGCCAACCTGGAAAATTCTGCCTCAAAATAAACAATAAAATCTCCCAAATCCAAACAACAACAAAACAAAACAATAAAAATACCTGAATTTGATAATCTAACAATGCATCTCAAAGATTTTTTAAAAAAGAACAAAATTCCAAACAAAATTAACAGAAAAAAATTAATAAAAATCAGACAGAAAAAAAGAGAAAAAAAATCAGTATACAGTTATGATCAATGAAACAAAGAATTCACTTTTTGAAAAGATAACTGGCAAACCTTTAGCTAGACTGAAAAATCTAGGTTTGGTAACTAAACACCATGACACTGGCATTTTAAAAAAGATATACAAATCAATGTAATAGAATAAATAACCCATAAATAATACACTGTATTTACAAATAACTAGATTCTACAAAGAAGCAAGAATACACAATAAAGTCTCTTTTGATAAAGATACATACTAGACACTGGATACTCAAGTAGAGAAGAATAAAAGAACTATGTATAAATATCTCAAAATAGATTAAATGGAAGACCTGAAACATAAAGGAAATACTTCAGAACATCTTCCTAGGTAATGATTTGTTTGTATATGACCCTAAATCCATAGGTAACAAAGTAAAAAATTAACTACATTAAACTAAAAAGCTTATGGACAGGAATGGAAACACTGAATACAGCAAAACCCTTTTGATAGGGAGAAAATATTTTCAAAGCATATATCTGACAAGGGTTAATACTGAGAACATATAAGAAATTCTAATAATTCAAAAGCAAAAGATCATACAGTCCAAAGAAAAAATAGGATAAAGATCTGAATCTCAACACACAAATGAGAAAGAAAAAAATGGTCAATATCATTAATCACTACAGAAACACAAGTCAAAACCATAATGTCCTGGTTTATCTTTCATTGCTGTGACAAAACACTCTGACCGATACCAACTTGGGGAGGAAAGGGTTTATTCAGCTTACATCTCCTGGGTCACAGTTGATCACTCAGGGAGCCCAAGGTAAGAACTCAGAGCAGGAACCTGGAGGCAGGAGCTGAAGCACAGGCCATGGAGGAATGCTGTCCACTGGCTTGCTCCTGGCTTGCTCTCTGGCTCATGCCCAGCCTGCNAAAAAAAAAAAAAAAAAAAAAAAAAAGGAAAGAGAAATTGCCTTACTCATGGTATTTTATCATAGCAACTGAAAAGGAAGTAAGGCTCATGATATTTGCTTTACTAAGCCAAAGAAAATGATCTCTGTCGCCTAGTAAGTACTATAATTAAATACATAAACTTTATAGAATAAACCTCACAGGGAAAATTCCTTCTCAAATCTATCTTTAAAACATGTGTGGAGCACAGACTAGATGACAAACATGGACTCTTTACCAAAGTCTCCAGTCTAGTGGGGAAGATAAAATGTAGATACATAGCTACAGTCCAGTGTAGGACATGCACCATTGGAAATATGAGGAAGGTCAGGTAGGAGCACTAACTAATAAGACCTTTGAGAGAGAACTGAAACACCTGGGTATGGTGGAAAGTGCCTGGAAACCCAGCACTGAGAGGCAGAGGCAGGAAGATCTCATTTGAGGATAGCCTGGGCTACATGGAAAACACTGTGTCAGCACTTCTCCCAACAACAACAACAACAACCACAACAACAGCAACAAATAGAACTAAGGGAGATTTTATTTTAAAAGTGAAAATTCTAGGTTTTAAAATAGAGGACAGGGCTGGAGAGATGGCTTAGCAGTTAAGAGTGCCAACTGCTCTTGCAGAGGACCTGGGTTCGATCCCCAGCACCCACCTGGTGGCTAAGAACCGTCTGTCTGACACCCTCTTCTGACCTCCGCAGCATTGCACGACATGGGTGTACAGACTTACATGCAGACAGTACACTCATACACAAAAATAAATAAATAATAAATAAATAAAATTAAAATAGAGGACAAATAAGATCTTTATTCAAACTAGTTTCTTTTTATTTTTATGCATCATTTACAATACATTCCCACAGTGAATTAAGAAAGTTACTACTATAGCCGGGCGTGGTGGCACACGCCTTTAATCCTAGCAGTTGGGAAGCAGAGGCAGGCGGATCTTTGTGAGTTCAAGGCCAGCCTGGTCTACAGAGTGAGTTCCAGGACAGCTGGGGCTACAGGGAGACCCTGTCTCGAAAAGACCAAAAATAAAT
>VZQC01014859.1:383857-447454 GCA_009823505.1 Rhizomys pruinosus
ATATATATATATATATATGTTATGATTCAGAAAAGCACTTTTGATTTAAAAAAAATAGTGTCTTAAATCTAAGTAGGTCTTTCCTCTTCTCAGTAATTGTGCTATTTCCTGTTTCCTAGGATTTTATCAAAGGCATTGCATTTGGTTCCAGGACCTCAGCAGCCATTGTTCTTCTCTGTGTTGCTGGATTGTACTTGGGAAAATAATGGAAAGAAATTCACAGTATAATATTATCTTTCATTGCTTCGTTTGGCAAGATCAATATCCAGCTCCTTGCTTTCCTTTTCCTCTCCACTAACAGATTTCTGGCTTTTGTACTGTTTCCACTTTGCTCAGACCAGTTTCTTGATAGCAAGGGCCACTTACTGCTGCCTCCTGCCGGTCTGTGTGATCTCATAAGACTGTCAGACTGTATACAATTTTTGTTTTTTTCTTAAAATCTAGTTCTCCACTTATGTTGGTAGTTGTGGATAAGTAGGTGACACCAACGAATAATTGCAAATATTTATAAAAGAATCAAAGAAATGCCTGCAAGTTAAAATTTGAATTATAGTTGAAACTTAAAATAGAAATGAGCTTCTTAAAAGAAGTTTGAATTGGTTAAGTCACAGAAGGGGAAGAATTTTCTCAGTAGCTGAAAAAGAGACTCCAAAGATCTCAAGAAATACACTGGGAAGACAAGCAGGAAGGGACCTGGTACATGCTGCAACTTGAAGAGAGTACTGAACAGCAAAGAAGTTCGAGGTTTTCAGACACAGCCTTCCAGGAACTTAAATTCGACATGGTCTACTTTCCCTAAAACTTCTACTTTCAATTTGAGATGAATCTAATGTCTTCTGTGTGCAAATAGTGTAGTATACATATACTATTCAAAGCATTAACGTTACTAACTGGATAAAAATGTAAAAATTGTTTCCTGTTTGAAGATGCAACAGAAAATCAGATTACTATTACTATTACCAAATGACTACTTTCCATTGACATTACAACACTCTCCAGATTTCCCCATCTTGACTCAACTGTAACACTGCTATCCAGCACCATTTTATTTATTTATTTATTTATTTATTTATTTATTTATTTATTTTTGGTCTTTTCGAGACAGGGTCTCCCTGTAGCCTCAGCTGTCCTGGAACTCACTCTGTAGACCAGGCTGGCCTTGAACTCACAAAGATCCACCTGTCTCTGCCTCCCAAGTGCTAGGATTAAAGGCGTGCACCACCACGCCCGGCTCCAGCACCATTTTAAAATCATTTGTGTCAAAGTAAAAAAACAAACAAACAAACAAACCAAAAACAATGCTGACTTGTGACTTTGAGGTGAGTGAGTGCCAAGTACATTTCAGGATTCACTGAGCTCAATGCGTTCTTCCCACGTGAGAACGGGTACCTTTAAGGACCACTGAAAAGCCCTTCATGATTGCTTTGGCAATAAAGTGACATATTTGATAAAGCCAGACTTACTGATGAATTTATGAGCAACGGTTGTCTCGTATTGGCTAAATAGCGTTCTACTCCACTATCCAAAAAGATTATCCACTTGACAATGACTTATATGATTAAGTATTTGCATTCAACCAAATTGCAGATATCATGTGCAGAATATATAAATTGGCTTGTTTTATTTATTCTGAACTGCTAAATAGGATGTAGGGGAAAAAAACAGCTAAATGAATTCAGCAATTTTGCACAGCTCTTTAGAACAGGAAGGGAAGAAGAATGCTCTCATAATGGACCTGGAGCAATGAGGTACGCAGAGCAGGATGTAATTGCTGAACTTCAGCCAGGGCATCCTCAAGAACTTTTCCCAAACAGTCATGGGATTTTGAATGGCAATGAAGTTCATACTTTAAGCTTAGCATGTAATCTTAAGCATAAAGTTACATTTTTAACATCAATATATACATATGTGTTGAAAAGGAAAAAACAGGAAAACGTATATTTTAAATTCAACTATTTTATAAGAAATAAATAACCTTTCTAGTATGGTTAAAATACTCTGAAAGCAAATAAAAAATAAGTACCATGTCTGAAAACATTTTAAAATTTAAATAACATTGTTATAGGAAAGTATATTTTAAATTTTAGAAATAAGATATCAAAATTCTTTTATATATATTGTATATACATATTTATTTAGGAAACTTATAAATAGTAGGTTTCCATGTGACTTCTTCCAACATTCTTAGCACTAGTTATCCTTCTCCCCCTGCCCTCCTCTGCCCTACCCTCCCATTACTCCCCCTACTTAAACCTATCTCTCATTCCCCTTTTCCCCTTCATATCACTTATATATCAATATGAAGAGCTTAATTGAGGTTACCCTACAGAGGGAGTTATGTTCACTATATATCATGAGATCTCAGAATCTATACAGTATCAAACAAAAAGTCCAGTGCCAGATGTGCTAAACCACCTGTGCTGGATAGCTTTAGTGTCAACTTGACACACCTGGGTTGAGGGAGCCTCAATTGGGGAATTTGCTCCATTGGATTGGCCTGTGGCCACATCTGTGGTGTATTGTCCTGATTGTTGAGCAGTGACAGTATAAGAAGGCAGGCTGGGCATGAGCCAGAGAGCAAGCCAGGAGCAAGCCAGTGGACAGCATTCCTCCATGGCCTGTGCTTCAGCTCCTGCCTCCAGGTTCCTGCCCTGAGTTCTTACCTTGGGCTCCCTGAGTGATCAACTGTGACCCAGGAGATGTAAGCTGAATAAACCCTTTCCTCCCCAAGTTGGTGTCGGTCAGAGTGTTTTGTCACAGCAATGGAAGACAAACTAGGACAGGACACCTGCCCTAAGCTATGTACTCTGGGTATGGCTCTGCCCTACCCTAAGCCCATGTTAGCCCCCTGGGGGTAGATGGCTCTACCCTGTCCTAGCTATGTAGCCCTCGTGGATGGCTCTGCCCTGCCCGAGCTATGTAGCCCTGGTGGGTGGCTCTGCCCTGCCCTAGCTATGTAACTCTGGTGGATGGCTCTGCCCTCCCCTAGCTGTGTAGCCCTGGTGGATGGCTTTGCCCTGTCCTAGCTATGTAGCCCTGGTGGATGGCTTTGCCCTGCCCTAGCTATGTAGCCCGGGTGGATGGCTCTGCCCTGCCCTAGCTTTGTACCTCTGGTGGATGGCCGGCCTTGACCTAGCTGTGTAGCCCTGGTGGATGGCTTTGCCCTGTCCTAGCTATGTAGCTCTGGTGGATGGCTGTGCCCTGCCCTAGCTTTGTACCTCTGGTGGATGGCTCTTCCCTGCCCTACCTATGTAGCCCTGGTGGAAGGCTCTGCCCTGCCCTAGCTATGTACCTCTGGTGGATGGCTCTGCCCTGCCCTAGCTATGTACCTCTGGTAGATGGCTCTGCCCTGCCCTAGCTATGTACCTCGGGTGGATGGCTCTGCCCTGCCATACCTATGTAGCCATGGTGGATGGCTCTGTCCTGCCCTAGCTATGTACCTCTGGTGGATGGCTCTGCCCTGCCCTAGCTATGTACCTCTGGTAGATGGCTCTGCTCTGCCCTACGATGTGCTCTGGTGAGATGGCTCTGCCGGCTGCCCTAGCTATGTAGCCCGGGTGGATGGCTCTGCCCTTACCTAGCTTATGGTACCTCTGGTGGATGGCGTTCGCCTGCCTACTATGTAGCCGGTAGATGGCCGGCCCTGCCCAGCTTATTAGCCTTGGTGGATGCTCTGCCGTGCCATATTATGTAAAGGCCCTGGAGATGGCTCTGCCCGTCCCTAGCTATGTACCTCGGTGGAGGGCTTCTGCCCTGCCCAACTATGTAGCCCTGGTGGATGGCTCTGCCCTTCCCTAGCTATGTACCTCTGGTGGATGGCTCTGCCCTGCGCTAGCTATGTAGCCCTGGTGCATGGCTATGCCCTGGTCCCGAGCGATGTACCTTGGTGGTTGGCCTGCCTGTCCCTAGTAATGTACTCTGGGTGGATGGCTCTGCCCTGCCCTAGCTATGTAGACCTGGTGGATGGCTGTGCCCTGCCCTAGCTTTGTACCTCTGGTGGATGGCTCAGCCCTGCCCTAGCTATGTACCCCTGGTGGATGGCTCTGCCCTGGCCCCCCCGACCCCCCTAGCTATGTAGCTCTGGTAGATGGCTCTGCCCTGCCCTAGCTATGTAGCCTTGGTGGATGGCTCTGCCCTGCGCTAGCTATGTAGCCCTGGTGGGTGGCTCTGCCCTGTCCTAGCTATGTAGCCTGTGGATGGCTTGGCCCGGTCCTAAGCTATTACCTGGTGGATGGCTCGGCCCTGCCCTAGCTATGTAGCCCTGGTGGATGGCTCTGCCCGGCCCTAGCTATGTAGGCCTTGGTGGATGGGCTCTGCCTGCCCTACATATGTAGCCCTGGTGGAAGGCTCTGCCCTGCCCTAGCTATGTAGCCTTGGTGGATGGCTCTGCCCTGCGCTAGCTATGTAGCCCTGGTGGAGGGCTTCTGCCCTGCCCTAGCTATATAGCCCTGGTGGATGGCTCTGCCCTGCCCTAGCTATGTACCTCTGGTAGATGGCTCTGCCCTACCCTACCTATGTAGCCCTGGTGGATGGCTCTGCCCTGTCCTAGCTATGTAGCCCTGGTGGATGGCTCTGCCCTGCCCTAGCTATGTACCTCTGGTGGATGGCTCTGCCCTGCCCTAGCTATGTAGCCCTGGTGGATGGCTCTGCCCTGTCCTAGCTATGTAGCCCTGGTGGATGGCTCTGCCCGGCCCTAGCTAGGCAGACCTGGTGGATGGCTGTGCCCTGCCCTAGCTATGTAGCCCTGGGGGATGGCTCTGCCCTGTCCCTAGCTATGTAGCCCTGGGGGATGGCTCTGCCCTGTCCTAGCTATGTACCTCGGGTGGATGGCTCTGCCCTGCCCTAGCTATGTAGCCCTGGTGGATGGCTCTGCCCTGCCCTAGCTATGTACCTCTGGTAGATGGCTCTGCCCTACCCTACCTATGTAGCCCTGGTGGAAGGCTCTGCCCTGCCCTAGCTACGTAGCCCTGGTGGATGGCTCTGCCCTGCCCCGAGCTGTGTAGCCCTGGTGGATGGCTCTGCCGTGCCCTAGCTATGTAGTTCTGGTGGATGGCTCTGCCCTGTCCTAGCTATGTAGCCCTGGTGGATGGCTCTGCCCTGCCCTACCTGTGTACCTCTGGTAGATATCTCTGCCCTGCCCTAGCTATGTAGCCCTGGTGGATGGCTCTGCCCTGTCCTAGCTATGTAGCCCTGGTAGATGGCTCTGCCCTTCCCTAGCTATGTACCTCTGGTGGATGGCTCTGCCCTGCCCTAGCTATGTAGCCCTGGTGGATGGCTCTGCCCTACCCTAGCTATGTAGCCCTGGTGGAATGGCTCTCCATTCCTAGCTTATGTAACCCTGGTGATGGCTCGGCCCTGCCCTAACTATGTAGCCCTGGTGGATGGCTCTGCCGTGCCCTAGCTATGTAGCCCTGTTGGATGGCTCTGCCCTGCCCTAGCTATGTAGCCCTGGTGGATGGCTCTGCCCTGCCCTGCCTATGTAGCCCTGGTGGATGGCTGTGCCCTGCCCTAGCTTTGTACCTCTGGTGGATGGCTCTTCCCTGCCCTAGCTATGTACCGCTGGTGGATGGCTTTGCCCTGCCCTAGCTATGTACCCCTGGTGGATGGCTCTGCCCTGCCCTAGCCTTATAGCCCTGGTGGATGGCTCTGCCCTGCCCTAGCTATGTACCGCTGGTGGATGGCTCTGCCCTGCCCTAGCTATGTAGCCCTGGTGGAAGGCTCTGCCCTGCCCTAGCTACGTAGCCCTGGTGGATGGCACTGCCCTGCCCTAGCTATGTAACTCTGGTGGATGGCTCTGCCCTACCCTAGCTATGTAGCCCTGGGTGGGATGGCTCGGCCCTTCCGAGCTATGTAAGCCCTGGTGGAGGGCTCTTGCCCTGCCCAGCTATGCAGCACGGGTGGCCGCTATGCACTGCCCTAAGATATGCACCCTGGTGCATGGCGTGCCCTGCCCTAGCATGCAGCCCTGTGTGGGATGGCTGTGCCCTGCCCTACCTATGTAGCCCTGGTGGATGTCTCTGCCCTGCCCTAGCTATGTAGCCCTGGTGGGTGGCTCTGCCCTGCCCTAGCTATGTACCTCTGGTGGATGGCTCTGCCCTGCCCTAGCTATGTACCTCTGGTGGATGGCTCTGCCCTGCCCTAGCTATGTAGCCCTGGTGGATGGCTCTGCCCTGCCCTAGCTATGTAGCCCTGGTGGATGGCTCTGCCCTGCACTAGCTATTAGCCGTGGTGGGATGGCTTGCACTGCCCCTAAGCTCCCACCTATGGACCTATGGTGATGGCTGTGCCCTGCCCTAGCTATGTACCTCTGGTGGATGGCTCTGCCCTGCCACTGTGCATGCTGGTCCAGGTGTGGCTGGCTGGCATGCAGCAGGCCATTCCCAGGGCCTTGCAGAGACCTTGTGCATAGGCCTCACTTATTTCCCAAGTACTGGGCTGTCTCCACTGGGTTTCCTGGGTTTCTGTTTGTTTGGATGGCTCTGCCCTGCTGTACCTATGTAGCCATGGTGGATGGCTCTGTCCTGCCCTAGCTATGTACCTCAGTGAGTGGCTCTTCCCTGACCCCAGCTGAGAGACCCTGATGGATCCTCCAGTGTCTGAGCCTTTCCTGTCCCACACCTGCCCCAGCTTCTGCCAGGCTGTTGAGAGGATTGACTCTATATGACAGGTAGAAGCAGTGTGCAAGCTTACCATACAGTGGCCTACGAAAATCAGAGGTGGCTAAAGCAGAGAGGGAGGCTGCAGCAAATTTGATTTAGGCCCCTAATCCCATTTGAAATGACTTTGGCAATAAATCCGCAGCTCTCACAGCTTCTTTTGAATCAGCGTATTTCAGTGGCAGTGACATCTTGGGATCAGCAGTGTCCTCCATCTCTCTGGGCTGAAACAGGCATGCATGCAGAGGAGGGACCCAAAGACCTGGCCCCAGACCAGGCAGCAGTGTCACCACAAGCTCAAAGAAGACCTGCCACTTTGCTCAACATGCCAGGACACAAAGCTTTGCTCAGCCCAAAGCTCTGACACTGAACAGTCAGGAGACCCCATTAAGTTACTGATTTCTGGGGCGGGGGAGGGACCCATGCCTCACTTGAGTAGCAGAGAGAGATGAAAGAGGCGGCCATGTCTGGAACTGTCACCAGTGGTCTCACATCATCTACCACGCAGAGCCTAGTCACAGAGATCAGCGCAACAAGAGGAGTGTTGCCTTCCGCACCCGGGCACTCAGGAGCTGAGGAAAGCTGCGGATGCACATGCGCGTGCACATGCACACCCCGCATACAGTCATGATTGTACGTAATATACACATACACACACAGGTTCAAGCACATACAAATATAAAAGGGGAACTCATCCACTGCTGTGGGAATGTAAAGCCGTACAGCCACATGGAAAGCAGTGTGAGAAACCTTGGAAGACTTGGAATGAGCTTGCCACCTGAACCCGGCCATACCAATCCTGGGCATGTTACCCACAAACTCATCTTACCACAGAGATACATGCACAGCCATGTTTATTGCAGCTCTCCTCACAATGGCAAGGAGCTGGAACCAACCCAAGTACTCCCTCAACTGACGAGTGGATAGAGAAAATGTGGTACATCTACATCATTGAGTTCTCGCAGCAGTAAAAGAAAATGACACATGAGGCTTGCGTAAATGGATAGAGCGTAGTAGATATCATGGGTGAGTGAAGTAACACAGTCCCAGAAAAACAAATGACAAATGGTTCCTCTCCATCTGTGGATGCTAGTGACAATACCATTTGAATGGCAAGCTGAGCAACGTCAATGTGATTCTGAAAAACAAATGTCCTTTATATTGAGAACCCTTAAAAAATAAATAAAGGGAAGAAAACAGCAAATATAAGGTGGCCCAAACCCACAGGACTCATTCACATATGCACAAACCCACACCACTCCCAGACATGTGCAAGCACACCACAGACTCACTGGCTTACACAGGTAACTCGTCTCATTTACACTCACACACACAGAACCCCATGGATTCAAAAATGAAATGTAGTATATACATAGAATACACACTGACATTCAGACACATATGAATTATACATGCACTGACGTGTCACACCCATAAACTCATGGACACACAGATACGCACAACACCATACACATACACAACGATGCAGACACCTAACATCCACAGACTCACAGACACATAAAGATTTGCCCCAAACCCAGCCGACTAGGTGGGCTTTGACACATTGAACATTGCCACTGAGCCACTGCCTATGAGGCCACAGTTCATGGGTGTGGCCACTTGTCACAGACTCCACTCCATCTCAGTCATCACCCAAAGCTGAGCACAGGATCCGAGAAGGACTTAGCTTCACGAACTTGATAACAACAGTAACACGGAGGGCGCCATGGCCTGGGTTCAAGGCCTCCTTGAAATGTCCCTGTGTCTTTTCCTAGCATGAGGACACTTCCCAGAGCTCACTCCCACCTGTGCTGGGCCATGCTCTCATAGCTCTGAGGCTAGCCCTTAAACATTAGCCACCAGAGGCCCCTTAGCCCCTAGGGACCATGGGAACCGGGGCAGGACCAGAGGCTGCCCTCCACTCCTCAGCAGGCAGCTCCAAATCATCCTGTAGCCTGGCCCTCAGGCTTCCCTGAAGTCAGGCCTAGAGCCCCAGACCTTCAGGGCTCCCAGCCAGTGGGGCTGGAACCTGAAACATGGAGGTTAGCCATAATATCATTGGAGGAAAGACAGCATCCTCTGCTAGCATCAGTAGTGCTTGCTGTTTGTGGCAGGGCAGGTGGTCCTGAGATCCAGCACCTGGTGGGGCCAAATCTAGAAGCCTGCCCTCAAATCTAGAAACTGCTACACACTGTAAAAGAGGGCACACAGCTCTTTGAGGAGGGCCCGGCAGGGTACCGGACCGACTCAGCTATCACGCCACGCTGCTTCGCCATGTCCCTCCAGCCACCATTCCACTGGCCCCTCCACTGAGGGACCCAAAGGGAGCTGGTCACATGGGNTAACTTCAATCTTGATGGTTTCCATAACAAACAAATGTATGCAGCATTTTGATTGTGTTTCCAAAAAATATATAATTTGTCCAACACCATGCTTGAATTAATAAATATTTTATTTAAAACATGAGAGAATGTTAATATATGACAGGTGTATGTAATATATATATATATATATATATATATATATATGGTTTCTTTGTACATATTTACATCAGTCAACAAATAGACACTACAGCCTTGAGGATGGTTCAGTTGTCAGGAGAAAAAACAAGCAAACAAATGGTTTAAGACTCAGACAGTTATGGGTGTGTCTGGGAAGCTGCTTAAATTTATGGCCAGTACAGTTGTACAAGGCCCTGCTCTCAACAGAACCTCGCCCTGGAGTTTAATGCTTTGCAGAGTCTGTATACTGAAATGACTTTTTTTCTTTGGATTTGTGTTTTGTAAGTGCAGTTCAGTGGAACAATGGACTTAGGCCCTGGGCTTTGAATCTTGGCTAATGCGTGAGGCTGACTTCCCACCAGCTTCCAGGGCAGGTTCTCCACCTCAGGATCTTTCATCTCTAGATTATGCTGCCCAGTAGCCCAACCCTATTCCTGCCTATTGTCACCTTCCATCCAACAAGGCCCTGGATGTGGGGTGGCCCATGATTGGGATCAGGGCCCTCAAATAACCTGCATTATCTGTGAAGAGGGCATGGAGGTTGCAAACCTTGTCAGCAGAACCACAGCAGTGCTTGAAGCCAAAGGCTTGAGTCCAGAGGGAAGGCAAGCATTTCACACACTCCCAATCCAACATGCCCCAATTGCCCAGGTTTGAATACTGCTGGGGGGTGGCCTGTCCATCAAGTTTTGGGACAGCTGGGAGAAGTCTTCTGCCTACTCAGCTTCACTGAACATGTTTAGGGTACAGCACATGGGTCTCAAGGCTTGCGAGAAGGGAAATCTCATATGATAGCTCTGCCAAAGGTCAAGAGCAGCCCACATCACCAAGAATCTTCTAGTTCTCATATGAGTCTACACTTGATCCAGAAGTACCCAGGTCTGCAGGGCTGTTCCCATGCAAGCTCTATGCTGGGAGGTACTAAACATCTCTTTTTGCTTCCAACTCTTTAAAATCTGGTTTACATTATTAGCATGAATTTTACCGTCAATCTTTATTTGGGGAATAAATACAAATGTCAGAGCATTGAATTGGTTTGCAGATTCACTCAAATTATACAATTCATATTTTGTGGCTGATCCCAGATGGTGTCTACAGCTGTCCAAAAGAGACAAACACATGAGAGATAAAGGAATTTGAAGAAACCATTTATAATCCTAGCAATAGTACAAATGTTCCAGGTTTATCAGACATTAAGTAGGACTCCCTATGAAAAAGAATAAACTGGATTGAGATCGGGGATCTCCCAAGACCACCTGAAGCATAGCAAGGAGCTGGAACCAACCCAAGTGCCCCTTAACTGATGAATGGACAGAGAAAATGTGGTACATCTACACAATGGAGTTCGATGCAGCAGTAAAGAAAGATGACATCATGAGTTTCACAGGTAAATGGATGGAACTAGAAGATATTATGTTAAATGAAGTAACACGGTCCCAGAAAAACAAACAACGAATGGTATCCCTCATCTGTGGATGCTAGTGCCAATTACCTAGTTGTAAGTATTTCTTGTGCATGGCCCCTTGAGCTTTTGTCCAAGTAGTTGGGAGTGATGCATATTGGAAACAACAACGACAACAACAGAAAGGACTGCATCAAAGAACTGACTGAAACGGNTATAACTCCTGGTAAAATAGAATGAACACAGTTATATAAAACCAAATATATGATATAAATATAAACCTATGAGCAAATGAAAGTCATCCAGGAAGAAGTACAGCAAAATAACAAGAGCCATCATTGAAAATATAGTAAAATGAATGATTATTTTCAAAATTAGTCTTTAAATTATAGTGCATCCTGAAAAACTAAGTATTTTCAAAGCCTTTTGTTTTTTTAAATTTTGTGTGTATGAATGTATTGTCTGCATGTGTGTAAGTGCACCCATGCGTGCAATGCCCACAGAGGTCAGAAGAAGGTGTTTGATCCCCTGGAACTGGAGTTAGGGACAGTTATTAGCCACCCCATGGGTGCTGGGAATTGAACCCAGGTTTTGTGGAAGAGCAATCAGTGCTCCTAGCCGCTGAGCCATCTCTCAACCCAAAGCTTTTTAAAAAAGTTCTTAAAATATCTAATTTCTTTGGAAACATCCAAAGAACAAATACATTCACTGGCAATGCTGAATATGGCTGTTTTTTATTTTTGGAAAAAGAGGCTCATGTGTCCCAGGCTAGTTTTCAACTTGCTACGTAGCTGAGGATGATCTTGAACTTCTCATTTTCCCGCCTCTACCTCTACTGTTGGGATTACACGCATGCGCCACCAACTCTGCTTTATTCGGAGCTGGACATCAAACCAGGGACTCACGCACACTAGGTAAGCACCCTACTAACTGAGCAGTATCCTCAGCTCTGAATATGGGGTTGTAAGCAAAGCCTAACAGGAAAATCTGGAAATCAAAAAGTGAAAAATAGAAGTAAATTACTTAAAAAGCCTGATTCTTTAAACCACAAAGCTTAAACATATTATGATTATAAAATGTTTAAAATGAACCTTAAATTCTTACTTTACATGGTAACATTTCAAGAATACATTTACGGGGCTGGAGAGATGGCTTAGCAGTTAAGAGCGCCGACTGCTCTTGCAGAGGACCCGGGTTCGATCCCCAGCACCCGCATGGCAGCTAAGAACTGTCTTTAACTCCAGTTCCAGGGAAACTGACACCCTCTTCTGACCTCCGTGGCATTGTACTACACGGGTGCACCAACCTACATGCAGACAGTACACTCATACACATAAAAATAATAAATAAATAAAATTAAAAAAAAGAATACATTTACCTCGAGAGTCTACTTCTACATCGTATTATCAACAATTCCCAGTAAATTCTTGACCAAGAATTATTGATCACATTTATCTGGTAATGGAAAATTTCCTGTTTAATTACAGAATAATCACAAGAGAAAATATTGAAAACTATAAAATCCTACTCAAAATGTGGGAAACATCTGAATATGTATATGGAGGTTTTCACATTCTATTACTATGTAAGAGACAAGATTAACCATCAAAGCAGCAGGCAATGCTGCCCAAGGAGTTTCCTTAAGTTTATTATTATTATTATTATTATTATTATTATTATTATTTTTGTATGTGTATGAATGTACTGTCTGCATGTAGGTCTGTGCGGCCATGTCGTGCAATGCTGTGGAAGTCAGAAGAGGGTGTCGGATTCCCCTGGAACTGGAGTTCTCCTGGAATTGGAGTTATAGACGGTTCTTAGCCGCCATGTGGGTGCTAGGGATCGAACCTGGGTCCTCTGCAAGAGCAGTCGGTGCTCTTAACTACTAGGCTCCAGCCCCCCTTAAGTTTATTATTAATAATTTTTCTGGGTCTCCAAATAAGTATGGCCTTGACCTCAGTAAAGTTCCTCAGCTTTTTTGACTGTGTTATCACCACAGCTACCTGGCTAGTTCCTCTACTTTGAATTTTGCCCTACTGAAATTCATCCTCTTCCACACTGTAGCTCAAGTGGGTACTGGTTGTTGTTTTTTTTTTGAGACAGGGTCTCCTATAGCCCCAGCTGGCCTGGAACGATTTATGTAGACCAGGCTGGCCTCAGTTTCACAGAGATCTGCTTGCCTCTGCCTCCTGTGTGCTGAGATTAAAGGCCCAGTGCTCAAGTGGGTTTTGAAAAACACACAAAAACTAGCCTAAAATCTTTCAAGACCCCCCCCCATCTTTTGGGTAAGGGTAAGGGGCCTTTTGCCTTGCCTTGGCTCCCCCATTCCGTGGCATACTCCCTTGCTCCAACCATAGCAGGACAGGTCCCAAAAGAACAGCTTTCTTCCTATGTGTACATGGTTCCCTAACACAACTGTTTCTGAAAGTCATGTCCAGCTGCCTCCTCCTTTCAAGGGCTGTCTCTGTATTTCTATCTTTCACCCACTGAATAAGACAAGCTCATTCTGTGACAGTAACAAGGCTTGTGTCAAGGATTCACCTTGTATTATACTGTGTCTCAGAATTAACGCAGAGCCCAGCCTTTAGCAAGTGCTCAACATTTCCTCACCCATCTTTCTACACAGCTAAGGTGGTCAGCTTACTGCAGTTACACACATCCCCAACTGACGGGGAAACTCAGGCATGGTAGATCAATCAATTACTTTCCAGGTATTCCAAAGTGCTTATTTCTCATCAGAAATCTCTAGAAAAATATAATCTCTAAAAGAACTTTCTCACCATCTCAGTGGTTTCAAGACTCTTCAAATTTCCTATTTTCTCTATTGTGCAGGCCCCATTTAAATTAAAGCACCAATAGGGGAGGCCCCCTAAAGTACTTTATAATGTAAAATATCTGTGTACTTGAAGGCTGAGGCATGAGGATCATACATTCAAATGTTGCCTGGGCTACAAATGGAATTCAAGGACAGCTTGGGCAATTTAAAGAGACCTGTCTCAAAATAAAAAGAAATAGACAGGATTAAACATACTTCAGGTTTATATAGGTTTGCAGAGGTCTCTCCTTGAAAATCCAACTGATAAAGTGATGTCAAGGAGCTGGGGTGTATAGTTCAGTGGTCCAGCACTTGTTTTGTTTTGAATTTTATTTATTTCTGTATGTGCACGAATGTACTGTCTGCATGTAGGTTTGTGCACCTGTGTTGTGCAATGGCGCAGAGGTCAGAAGAGGGTCTCGGATTCCCCTGGAACTGGAGTTCTCCTGGAATTGGAGTTTCAGATGGTTCTCGGCCGCCATGTGGGTGCTGGGAATCAAACCCGGGTCCTCTGTAAGAGCGGTCGGTGCTCTTAACAGCTAGGCCATCTCTCCAGCCTGGTCCAGCACTTGTGTAGCATGCACAGAGCCCTCCGTCTAACCCTCAGCACGACATAAACAAAATTTGACTCACACACTCAGCAGTACTTTACAAAATTTTTCCAATTGGAGAGTTCTCTTTGTAGGATCTTCATAAAAGCTATTAATCTCAAACCAAATCAGCTCTTAAATCAGAACTAAGTTTTTTTTTTTAATCAATAGCCTGCATCATCATATTGCCATATATTTTTCAGAGTATTTTTTTTTAAGATTTTTTTTTTAATTTATTTCTGTATGTGTATGAATGTACTGTCTGTGTGCAGGTCTGTGCACCCATGTCGTGCAATGCCGTGGAGGTCAGAAGAGGGTCTCAGATTCCCCTGGAACTGAAGTTCTCCTGGAATTGGAGTTTCAGACGGTTCTTGGCTGCCATGTGGGTGCTGGGGATCGAACCCGGGTCCTCTGCAAAAGCGGTTGGCGCTCTTAACCGCTAGGCCATCTCTCTAGCCCCATACAATATAATTTTAAAAGAAGATTTTAAAAAAAAATAATTTATTTGCTGGGCATGGTTGGGCACACCTTTGGATTCCCAGCATTTGGGGACAGAGACAGAGTGGATGTCTGGTGATTCAAGGCCAGCCTCGTCCACATAGTGAACGTTTTCCAAGACAGATGCGACCTAAAGGGAGAAACCGATCTCAAAAAAGACAAAAAAAAAAAAAGATATTCTTGAAATTTTAACATCCATCTGAATCACAGACTTGAAAATACACTGCAATGAACTGGCGGGATTATGGAGTCCTTTGGCACCCACACAAATGCCTCTTGCCTAGTCCCAGCTCTGCAGGTCCCTTAGAGGAGTCCCCTGCTGGACACAGGTCAACCTGACCAGGTCAGACATTTGCCACATGGAGGGAAGTGTGGCTGCACAGTGAGCATGTGTGAATCGTAGCCCTGGGCTGTGAGGTGTTTGGATTAAAGGCCCTGGGATCCCTTTAATAAGACTACAAGAAGGAGCCATTAAAAATTTACTCCAACAAATGAGTAGCTCCTCTCCGAGGTACCGTATTTATTTAATCATAGTAAATTTGGGCCAAGCTTTCTCCTGGGGCTCTCAGTACCTGTCTCTGCACCCCCACGGGGCTTGGGCTCCAGGGCCACGCCTTTTACACGATCCCCTGCCTCCTCCTCCCCTGGCCCCAGCTCAGGAGATAAAACACCTCAGCTTCATTACTCAGATGGCTAATTGCGAACTGATTTAATTAAAGTATACAGATATTTCCCCGAGTTAGTTACATTTCATATCACTCCATTAGGAGTAATTGGCTGGAATGAAGAACCGAGGGGAGGAAGGGAGGGAGGGAGGCTAGCCAGGTAGGAGGGGAAGAAGGGAGGGAGGGAGGCTAGCCAGGTGGGAGGGGATTTGTGTCCTTGAGTTGACAGAGGCTTGGCCTGGACTACTGGAGCCATACTGGAAAGGCCCTCCTGCCTTGTCCGCGAGAGGCAACAACACCACCCTCAACTCAAACAGCCTACTTGCGGTTTTGGTGTGTGTGTGGTGTTGTTTGTGTGATGGTGGTGTGGTGTGTAGTGTGTGTATATACGTGTGCAGTCTTGCTGTTCATGCATTGATATGGGGGCACGCAGAACCAACGTCTAGGTGTATTGTCGGCACTGTCCCACCTTTGTTTTCCTGGGGACAAAGTCCATACTTTCCAGGACGGCCTGGAGCTTCCAACCCAGGCTGGCCCGCCATCGAGCCCCAGGGACCCACCCATTTCTGCCTCTCCAGTGCCAGGATGGCATCACAACCATACACCACAACACCTGGCCTTTTATTTTTAACATGGGCTCTGGGGATGGAACTCGGATCCTTGTGCTTACAAGTAAACACTTTACTGACTGAGCTGTCTCCCCGGCCCTCATGGGGCTGATTTTTTGTTGCTGTTGTTTTGTTGGTTTTTGGTTTTTGGTTTTTGGGGTTTTTTTCTTTTTCAGACAGGGTCTCCCCGTAGCTCTAGCTGTCCTGGAACTCACTCTGTAGACCAGGCTGGCCTTGAGGGGCTTTTTGTTTTGTTTGGGTTTTTTTAATACTTTTTAAAATTTTTATTATTTTTTATGCCTATGAGTGTACTGTCTGCATGTAGGTCGGTGCACCCATGTCATGCAATGCCTCGGATTCCCCCGGAACTGGAGTTAAAGACCACTCTCAGCAGCCAAGTGGGTGCTGGGAATCGAACCCGGGTCCTCTGCAAGAGCAGTCGGCACTCTTAACCGCTATGCCATCTCTCCAGCCTCCCGAGGGGCTGTTTTAATCACAGCCACTAACCCCCTCCCAGTGTGCGCTGAAAACCTGGGATTAAAGCCCACTTTGGTACACAGAGGCTCTGAGACTGGGAGTACCTTCCTGAATTGGACAGCCTCCATGTCCTTCAATGGGATGGAAGGACGCAAGTTGGACAGGCTCTCTCCAGCACAGCGCTCAACACACGACTAAGGCTAAGGACTAAATAGTGACACTATTACTGGGGCCAGGGTAGGACTCCACAGGGGAGTGGCATCTGTCTCCCTTGGGGTGTGGACACAGGTGTGCCTGTCACTTTCGGTGAAATTTTGGGAACCCTCTCCCTTCCCTGTGCCTCTGTACCCAGCCAACCAGCAGGAAGAAGCCGGCTAGGAAGAGACTTCCTGTGCCTTGCCTCTGGACTCCTGCTCCCCAGCAAAGGCATGACTGGCAGCAACAACAGCCCCAGGTCCCGCCCTCCTTAAGCAAAGCAGGGACTATCCACACAACCAGATCTGGTCAGAGAGACAAAAGTCGCAGTGGTTCCCTGCCCGGACGGTGCAGAGACTATCCGCATAACCTGATCTGGTCAGAGAGACAAAAGTCGCAGTGGTTCCCTTCCCGGAAGGTATTCCCGCAGTCTCCTTGCCTGGGGCCTCAAGTACACACTCAGTGCCTGGCTCTCCTCTTAGGGAGTCGCCTCAGGTATAACAGCTCTAGGGAAAGGAGATGGAAGGATTTACTAGAAAACACCTGGTTTTAATCTTTCTTCTGCCTAATCTGCCCCCTAATATTGACTGGAAAGATCTCCAAATCTCTGCAGCTTGCTTTTCTAGCCTGGGGTAGCACTTTGGGGGCCATCTTCTGGCCAGACACAGGGTTGAAACTTCTCCTGGTTCCTGACGCATTTTCCTAGAGGACTGAGTCCCCTGATCCTTCTTCTAAGGAAGGCCTCGGCCTAAAGCTGACGGGAAGTTAGCGAGAACACCTGGGACCTAGGGTTCTGGTTTGTCTCTGCCTCCAAGACCTTGGCCAGATTTCTTCACTTCTCTGAGCCCAGTTTCTTCTACTAAAACAAGAGATGATGAGCCTGCGAGTTGGAGAGAAAAGCCAGCATTTAAAGCTGCTTAGAGATGCGGTGATCAGGAGAAAAGAGAGCTCGCAGTATTCCCGCACCCTGTCTTGCTCACGTGGGTCTTATTCATCTCTGCCCAAGCATCCTTCATCTGCACTCTGGACCATCCTTCTCCCTCTTGAGTCAAGAACACCCAGGGGAATTCCCAGGAAAATGATTCAGCCCTCTCCCCGCCTCCATCAATCGGAAGCCAGCTCTGCTCTGCCGTGCCAGGCACAGCCCCAGGCAGTATGTCCGATGCCAGCTCTCCGAGCCCCTCCACCTCCTGCCCTGCCAGACCAGAAAGTTCCAGATCCACCTTGCTCAGCACCCAACCCCCCTGCCAGTCCTTCCCAGCTGAATTCTATATCTGGAAGTTCATTAATTTCTTTGTGTATGGGTGCCAGGATGCAATCATTTGTGTTTATCCTCCACTAAATAAGTCAGGTCATAAGAGGTAATGCCATGGGTAGTGGAATGTAAACAAACACATTCTACCTCAATAAACATGCTAATTTCCAGCTATAATATTCACAAGTAAAAGATCCATCACACCAACCCTATTTGGCAAAGGCAGCGGGCCTCATCCGTCAACGAGGGAGGCTCCCGCCAGTTCTCTGCAGGAGGGAAACAGTTCAACTTAACTTGCTTGATGACGCCCTCAGGGGGAAAACACGAGCCTCATAAATGAGTCTGGAAATGTGATAAAAGGATAATCTTGCATAAATGAGCGGATATCATCATTACCTGTGCCGACCAGGGCCAAGCTTTGAGTGATGTGGCCGCATTTCACATGAATTAAGTCCTCAGAGTGAGGCGCACCCGGCCAGCAGGAGCCTTGTGTCTTGCAACATCCCACTGGCCACCCTAGTGCCAGAGATGCCACGCAGGACTCCTGCGGGTCCAAGGGGGCTTTACCCTTGGCTGGAGTTGGCGGTACCGGGCAAGGGCTGAACAGACCGAAAATGATGTAAGCACCGCCTGAGCAAAGGGGACATCAGAGACAATGTCGGCTCTCTGCTTTACTAAGAAATATTAACTTATAAAAAAAAAATTGGGGCTGGAGAGATGGCTCAGTGGTTAAGAGCGCCGACTCTTCTGACCTCCGCGGGATTGCACGACACGGGTGCACAGACCTACATGCAGACAGTACACTCATACACATAAAAAATTTTTAAAAAAGAAATATTAACTTATTTATCCCTTTATTTCCTTGATAATATATATTGGATGTCTAACCCTAGGTATTGAGGAAGGTATTTTAAAAACTGGTCTAGGGGCTGGAGAGATGGCCTAGCTGTTAAGAGCACCCACATGGCAGGTGAGAACCGTCTTTAATTCCAGTTCCAGGGAAATCTGATACCTTCTTCTGACCTCCGAGGTATTGCATGACACGGGTGCACAGACCTGTAGCGCCTGTGCTACTGCATTTCCCAAAGGGTCCGGCGAGGGGCTGAGGATTTAAAGAAAGACAGCGGGTCATCTGTGCTGAGGGGATGCCAGATGCCAGTTATGGAAGAGACAGGGGGGCCTTATATACAGGCTTACAGCACAAGTGAAAAAACCAGGCTCAGAGATTCATACCCCAGGCACAGGTGGTTCTCTGGCATGGGTGGGTCAGGCCTTCTCAGAAGGAGGGAGGGTAACAAGATGTTCCAGCAAGATAAGTGCTCCATCAACAAGCTGGTCAGCAGATCCCCTGGGGTCCAGGACCCAACACAGACCTACATGCAGACAGTACATTCATACACATAAAAAAATAAATAAAAATTTTAAAAAACTGGTCTAAGAGGCTGGAAACCTGGCTTAGTTGTTAAAGTGTTTAAGGACCTGGGTTTGATCCCCAGAATCTATGTAGAATAAACAATGAACAAATAAATATTTTAAAAGCTGCACTTAGTGGCACACACCTGTAATCCCTGTGCCGAAGAGATGGAGACAGGATGTCTGGCCAGCCAGCCTAGCCTACTTGGAGAGTTTTGGCCAGAGAAACCCGGTCTCAAAGAAAAAGTGGGGACAACAGAGAAATGAGGGCTGAGGTTGACATCTGGCCTCACAGAAGCAAATCAATGTACAACATGTAACCATGTACACATACTCACACACACACACACACACACACACACACACACACACACAAACTGGCCTAAGGTGAGCCATTGCTTTGAAGAATTCACAGTTAGCTCAGGGAGGCAGTGAGGTCTCAATCACTAGGTGTGTGTGTGTGTGTGTGTGTGTGTGTGTGTGTGTGTGTGGTGTCACACGATAGAAAATGCTCAAAAGAAGGTGTGGAGGCCAAATATCTGGCCCAAGTCTCTATGTTCAAATCTTCCCCAACAAGATGATGGTGTCAGGAGGTGGGGCCTTTGGGATGAGATCAGCTCACAAAGGTGGGCTCTCATGAACTGAATTAGTGTCCCGATTAAAAATGCACAGACACTTTCCCCCTGTGCCATGAGGGGGACAGGAATACAATGGTGTCCAAGAGGATGCAGCCCTTGCCAGATACTGACCATCTCCAGACATGTCCAACCCTTAGCCTGTGGAGTCCATGTCCCTCAGGGTACCTGTGAATGGCCCAATACTCATAAATGCAAAATATTATAACTGGGGCAGAATTCAATTGTGCAGTTCTCATGTGTGAACTTTGTAGGTGATGATGTAATGCTGAAATGTCAAAAGGTGAGCCATACCTGTCAGGCCTTGACCTTGGGCCTTGGGTTCCTGAACTGTCACCAATAAAAGTGTACCATTTCCCAGCCACTGACCAGGCTCCTGACAAGTTCCTCCTGGGCTAAGGGGCAGGAAAGCCAGCAGGTAGATAAAGGGCAAGAGCTCTCGGGGTGCTAAGTGAGGAAGAACTCTGCTCCCTTTCTCCTGTCACGTGCCCCTCACCAAGGCCCCTGTGGCCCCAACATGTGGACTTGGGATCCACCCACTACAGTGTGAGTGTTTATTGTTGCTCACTGCTAGGAATACTGTAAGCAGAGACAGGAGGATGGAGACTGTCACAGAGCATGGTGGGGACACAGTTCGGGAAGGAGCTGGTACAGGCGGATCTCTGCTCCTTCATGGCCTTCCCTTCTCCATCCCATCATGGATGCTGAGGGTAACCCTGACAGTCAGTGCTGGTTATTAAAGCTCAAAGATGCCTTTTTACCGAAAACTGTCCTTCAGCCAAAGCCAAGCTGCCTCACCTGGAAATATCAGTGTCCCAAGACGTGGCTCTGAGTGGGGCTTAGAGGAAGAATGCATAGGGGTCCTAGAGGAACGAGAAAGATGATCCCTGTTCCTTACCTCTCAGCACGCAGAAGGCTCTACCAGGCTCTTTCTTTGTGTGTGTGTGATGGGGAAGGGGTGTATGTGTTTGTGTTGAGGGGTGCACGTATGTGTGGGGCCAGAGCTGAGTGTCCTTCCACCTCTGGTATCAGTCCCCTTGTTTCTTCAGACAAGGTCTCTCACTGGCCTGGAACTCACGAAGTTCACTAGACTGGCTAGTCAGTGAGCCCCAGGGAGCCACTTGATCTGACCCCTCCCCCCAGTGCTGGGATTAGAATGTGCCAACGTACCCAGCATTTTTATGTGGGTGCTAGGGATAAAACTCGGGTTCTCATCCTCGTGCAACAAGCCATCTCCCCAGCCCTCTGTGGGAGCCTTTCCATTCTGGCCACCTATAGCCCTGTTGGGCACCAGATGCCCCCAGGCCAAGGACACAATGGCCTCTAGCCGGGAGCTTTCTCCAGTGGATGATTCAAGTCCTGCAGTTCTGAAGTTCACTTCTGAAGGAAAAATAAACCCTGGCAAGGACTGAGCCAATGCTTATTAGAAATCTGAGCCCTGGCAGAGGTCTCCACCAAGAGACCAAAACAGGCTGAGAAATCTCTGGCCCCTGCCAAGCCCAAGGTGCAAGCTTGTGCATTCCCAGGCTGCGCGTTTCAAATACTTTCCGCGGCTTGCCCCTGGAGGGCCAGGAGAGAAGAATTTGTCATTATGACTGGGGTCTGCAAAATGACTTGACAGGGAGGGAGTAGCAGCATTGAAAGGGTGGAAAATCTAACTCAAGAGCCGAGGGAATGTGGTGACGCAGTGGCCACCTCCTTCCCCGGTGGTGACAGTCTGTGCCCTTGCCCACATGTGATTTATCCATGAAAACACTGGCGGAGCACCTAGGTGCCATCCCAGGTCTTGCTGAAGATCTGCTACAATCTGAAGAAGGTGACACAACAGGGATATTAGTGTGTGTGTGTGTGTGTGTGTGTGTGTGTGGCGTGTGGTGTGCAAGACACAGTCAGCCTCAGCTGTCATTGCTCAGACACTGTCCCTCCTATTTTTTTGAAATGGTCTCCCATTGACCTGGAACTGACCAATAGGCTAGACTGCCTGGCCAGCAAGCCCAAGGGGTCTGCATGTCTCTGCCTCCCCAGTGTTGGGATTACAAGCATGCACCACTAAGCATGGCTTTTTATTTTTTGTGTCAGTTATCAGAATCAAACTCGGATCTTCACACCTGCAAGACAAGCATTTTACTGACTGAGCTCCTTATTGGGACAGAGGAGGCTGGCGTGGAAGAGCGGTGTCTTAAAGGAGGAAATAAAGCCAAAGGGCAAAGGAATTTCTCCATGCCACACGACAATGGGCTAAACAGTCCATCTTTTGCGGGTAGAGGGCCCGCTGGGTGCCAGGCACTGGGAAAGGACCCCAGTGCTAAACTCGAGCTGAGACCTTGTCGGGAGAGGCTGCAGTCTCCGTGATTTGAGCCATTTGGCATCTTCTCGAAGCATTCATGTCTGCTACCAGAGTGTCCTCACCCTGGGTGAGGGACGAGGGGCCAGGAAGGCACTGAACCCTAACATGGGTACGAGGTCCTGGAGGACAACAGCAAGGCCCCATCCAAGGACGAGGAGCCTGGCTGCTCTGTTCCCCAGTGGTTCTTTGAGGCCTTGGAGTCTACAGAACACAGCAGGTTATCCCTGCAGGCCAACCTCACTTTGGAAGCTGCCTTATGCCCAGGGTCTTCTCCGCTGCATGCTTCTGCCAGTCTGCCCCTGAGAGGGGTATGACTCAGTGGGACAGATCACCAAAGCCGGGCTTTCCTGCACCGTAGCAAGTGTCCACGGACAGAAGGGCGTGGCAGGCTGAAGCCCTCCCTCCACTCCCTTAGAGCAAAATGTCTCTGCCAGGGTAGACCTCAGAGTGTCCCACGGCTCCCTGGAGGCTGAGCTACAGCACCCCATACCCCACCTGGGAGTTCCCAGTGTCCCCACAGTGTTTCCTAGGATTCCCCTGCTCAGGGCTTTGCTCCTGAAGAAGGCAACTGAAATGTGGTCTGGACAGAGGAGTCCAGTATGGAAGGCCATTGGCCAGCTGTGTTATACCCCATGGAGTGGCTGAGGCAGGGAGAATGCTAGCTCTCTCTGGCTACTTCAAGGTGACCTCTCCTCTGCCAGGCTCGCAGCAGGGAACAAGGCTCAAGGCTCAGGTCAATGGCCGGGGGTGGGGGGGTTTAAGGAAGGATGCTTCTGAATCCCCTGCTCCTCCATCCCTCACAAACTGGAGGAAAGGGGGGTGGGGTTGGGGGACCCTGAGGGGTGCCCCGCAGAGGAGAGCAAACCAACCAGTAGGCCCTGAGAATCACGTCTTCTAGTGCCCGGTACGGGCAGCCTCTCTGCTCCTCCCCCTGCCATTTGACACAGTATACCAGGCTTCACTGCCTCCTTCCCCCTCCCCTTAGAAATTCTTCAAGCCCCCAAGTAGCTGGAGCTTGTCCAACCCCAGGCAGCCCTCCACCCGTATCCAGTGCTGTACTACCAGGATGAGCAGACCCCTTCCTCTTCTCCTCACAAGAGCCATAGAACCCAGGCACATAGCCAAGATGGAGTGGAGGAGGCTGCTGCTGACAGGTCTGTCTCCTGCAGGTGACCAGAGGCACTCAGTCAGACTCACAGATGCCAGCCTTAGCTCCTAGTTCTGACAGCCCCGGAAATGCTCCTGGTAGGCCAGGTACGTGAGTACACTTAGAAAATGAGTCAATGCCTGCTTAGAACCCAGCACTAGCTTCTCACTGTCGCCTCCCCACCCGTGCCTTCTTTTCCTTGGTCAGTCTCCAGAGAGCAAGCACAGCCAGAACAACCTCATACAGCTAGCTGCTTGGGACAGAGATTCAGCTAGCCAGAAAGGAGGGGGTTAGGTATGGGACCCCTAGGCTTGATCTTCAGGGAGCCTGCGGTTAGGGGGGAGACTGAGTACCAGGGACATCAGATCCAGTCCAAAGTCATGGAGAGTCTATGCGGCCATGTTACCTAATTCCAGAGCTTCCTCTTCCTGGGGGAACATGCTATGTCGTGGTCTCATGGCCAAGTCCCTTCTTGGGATACATTTTTAAGAACACAATAGTTTTAAAAGCTTTCCTAGCTAATGAGATGCAAACAAATCCATCTTGGTGTTTCAACCTGAAGGGCTGAGGTGTGGCTCAGTGGTAGAGCACCCTTGTAGAATCTTCCAGTGAGAGGCTGGGGTATATCTCAGGGGTGGAGCACCTGTCAAGAAAGAAAGAAAGAAAGAAAGAAAGAAAGAAAGAAAGAAAGAAAGAAAGAAAGAAAGAAAGAAAGAAAGAAAGAGAGAGAGAGAGAGAGAGAGAGAGAGAGAGATAGAAAGAAAGAGAAGGAGGGAGGGAGGGAGGGAGGGAAAGAGCCTAATAGGGGACCAAGTGAAGTGGCACGCTGGGGGAAGCTGCCAGTCGGCCAACACGCCCTTATACCCTCTCTAGGAGTCTCCTGGGGGTCCGCGGAGCTGTCCAGAGCTCACTGGCCAAGGGTAGTAAAACTCAGTTGGGTCTGAGGACCCAGGCTGAGCCCTGCTCTGCTACTCCCAGACTCCGTGGCCCTAGAGGAGTCCCCTGACCTCTCTGGGCCTCACGGTGGAGAAGAGGCTGGAAGGTGACAACCTTTGCTGGGCTTCATGATGTCACACATGTCACACTGTCAGGAGGCCGAGGCGGACAGGAGAAATCGTGTATTGTGTTTAGCAGGAAGTCTTGGAGGCCCCCGGCGGCAGGCTCAAAGCGGACTGAACACTTTCTTCTTGGCCGTTGCATGGGAGAGCTCGGAGGTCACCCCTCCTTGCTTCAGACCTCCTCACCCCACCAGCTGGGCCTCAGACAGCCGTTGCTTCTCTTCCTGAGTGGACGGTGAACCGTGCAGCTCCACCCTGGATGCTTCCATTAGTTACTTTTCCATTGCTGTGATGGGAATACCATGACTTAAGGAAGAAGGAGTTTACTTTGGCTTGAGGTTCCAGAGGAACAACAGTCCATCATGGCAGGGAGGCATGACGGAAGCAGGAAGCTGAGCTCACATCCTGAACCACAGACACGAAGCAGACAGCCAACTGGAAGTGAGGCAACCTAGAAGTCTCAAAGCCCCCCCCCCAGTGACACACTTTCTCCAGCAAGGCTCACCTCCTAAAGGTTCCATGACACCACCCCCCAAACAGCACCGCCAGCTGGGGACCAAGTGTCCAGATACCTGAGCCTAAGGGGACATTTCTTGTTCGAACGCACACTGCCCCACTGCTAAGCTCCCTCCATACTCACCCCCCAGCCCAAGGACCAAGGATACTCTGTAAAGGAAATCAGAGGCAGAGAGGTGGGCTCTCGGAACAGTTAAGGAACCTTGTTAGTTGTTAGGTATTACTTTAGTTTTTTCCTTTTTTTGGTATTTTTGAGGCAGGGTCTTCCTTTTAGTACCAGCTGTCCTGGAGCTAGCTCTGTAGACCAGGCTGGCCTTGAACTCACAGAGATCCACCAACCTCTACCTCCTGAGTGCTGGGATTAAAGGTGCGCGCCAGCACACCCGGCTGGTAAATTACTTTAATAGCCTGAATTCCCTCAAACTCTACCTGGGCAGCTGGAAGGAGCCCGTTTTCCCAGCTGGGAACAGGACACAGAACACGGAGGGAAGTCTCCTGCTGATCTTTTATAGGACAGACACTGGGGCAGGAACGAAATCTGTCCTTGAAGGCTGGTACTGAAAAGGACTTCAGATGACCTTCAGTCCTTGTCCCACCCCACTGTCTCTAGAGAGAATCAGAAGCCTAGAGTGGGTGAGTGATTTGCTCAGAGTCACACAATAAGCAAGGGCTAGAACCTAGGACTTTCATCGCCAGCTCAGGGTCCTCACACTGGGTACCTGAGGAATGTATTAGACTTGGACATCCTGCCTGGACACCACAGTGAGGCTTCCTCCAATTTACAGGAAAAAGTTAAAAGGAAACATTTTCTTGATCTTGAGACTTGGGTTTGGTTTTTTTAAAAGATGTACTACCCTAAAGGCACAATAGTAGCCATGTTTCCTCCTACCAATTATCTCCTTTGATAAGACAGAATTATGGGGGCTGGAGAGATGGCCTAGTCGTTAAGAGCGCCAACCGCTCTTGCAGAGGACCCAGGTTCGATCCCCAGCACCCACATAGTGGCCAAGAGCCGTCTGAGACTCCAGTTCCAGGAGAACTCCAGTTCCAGGGGAGTCTGACACCCTCTTCTGACCTCCGCGGCGTTGCACGTCACAGGTGCACAGACTTGCATGCAGACTGTACATTCATACACATACAGAAATAAATAAAATTTTTTTTTAAAATTTTAAAAAAAAGACAGAATTATGTCACACATTATATGTTCTGCAAAGAACACTACAACTTTAAGACTCTCTGCTCCAGAAGGGGCCCTGAACCCCAAGCATTTGTGTTTCTGACAGGTCTGCTATGCTGCCCAGCATGGTCTGCAACTGCGTCTTGGGCTCAGCCTCCTGAGTGCTAAAACTCCAGGCACCCCCTGTTACAACAGGTGGCCACAGAGGCCAGGCTCCTCAGCCTTGGCTGGAACCCTTGATGCTGACCTCACAGGTACCTCGCCTCATGTTGTCAGGACTCAGCATCATGCAGGCCCCTCCTCCCTCGCCCAGTTCGAGAACATTTTATTAACAGACAAATGCCTTGAAAAGGTGCTGAATGACTCAAACCTCTGAGACTGTAGCCCATCCCCGAACAAGGCCTCAGCTCCAGCGTGGCATCTGGCTCTGCCCAGGTGCCCAGTACACATTCAGTACACATTCAGTACACATTCAGTACACATTCAGAGGCAGACCGTTTGGATCATGGCTATGTGGCATTGCTGTAATTCCGGTACCTTCTTAGCTGTTTTCACATTTTAAAATGCCTGTTGAGGGCTGGAGAGACGGCTCAGCAGTTAAGAACACTGCCTGCTCTGGAGGACCCACGTTCAAATCCTAGCACCCACGTAGTGGCTAACAGCTGTCATAACTCCAGCTTCAGGGGATCTAACACCTTCTGTCTTCCATGGCACTGCACAACATGGGTGCACTTACATACATGCAAGCATAACACTCGCACACGTAAAATATAAATGATAAAATAAATAAATCCTGTTGAGAGTTGGAGAACTGGCTCAGTAGTTAGGAATTCTTACAGAGGACCAAGGTTCAGTTCCCAGCACCCACATGGAGGCTAACACTGTCAATAACTCCAGTTCTAGGGGGTCCAACACCCTTTTCTGGCATCCAAGGGTTTGCATGACAGGGTGCACTCACATACATGCAGGCAAAGCACTCATATACATAAAATAAAAATCAACTAGTCAGGCCTGGAGAGATGGCTCAGCAGTTAAGAGCGCTGGCTGTTCTTCCAGAGGACCCAGGGTTGATTCTCAGCACCCACATGGAGGCTAACAACTATCATAACTCCAGTTCCAAGGGATCTGATGACCTCTTCTGGCCTCCACAGGCATTGCACAATATGGGTGCAGGCAAAACACACCCATACATAAAATAAAAATCGACCAGTCAAATCAAATGCCTGTTGAGGGGCTAGGGAAATGTTCTGGAACTAGATCGTGGTGAAGCTCACACACACAATATGAATGTGTATAATGTGCTAAATTGTGCTCTTTCAAATGGAAAAATTGTAAACTTTATGTTATCTTACCATGATAAAAAAAAAATGTAGTGAGACCATTGAGAAGATAGTTTCTTTTCTTTTCTTTCTTTTTTTTTGAGAAGATAGTTTCCTACAAGCCTGCGGACCTTAGTTCAATTCCTGGGACCTACATGGTCCAAGAGAGAACCAACTCCTGCCAAATTGTTCTCTGACCTCCACACATGTGTTGTTACATGCACATAACCCACACACATGCACACTCAAAATAAATAAATACAAAACAAAATGTAGAACTGCTAGGAATAATAATAATAATAATAGCAATGGATCTTGTGGGGCCTGGTGACACATGCCTTTAATCCCAGAACTCAAGAGGTAGAGGCAGATGGACCTCCGTGAGATTCAACATAGTGAATTCTAGGCCAGCTGTCAAAACACAAAAACAAAAGCAAGCAAAACAATAATAGCCCTTGAAAAATTCACAGAAAACTCTTCTAAACTCTAGTAAAAGTATATTTAAATGATTTGGGTTTTTTTTGTTTTGTTTTGTTTTTTTTTTTGGTGTTTTTGAGACAGGGTCTCCTTGTAGCCCCAGCTGGCCTGGAACTCACTATGTAGACCAGGCTGGCCTTGAACTCACGGATATCCACCTGCCTCTGCCTCCCAAGTGCTGGGATTAAAGGCATGTGCCACCATGCCTGGCAATTTATTTTATTTTTAAAATGATGTGTAATAGCCGGGCGTGGTGGCGCACGCCTTTAATCCTAGCACTTGGGAGGCAGAGACAGGAGGATCTTTGTGAGTTCAAGGCCAGTCTGGTCTACAGAGCGAGTTCCAGGCCAGCTGGGGCTACATGTAGACCCTATCTCGAAAAGACCAAAAAGAAAAAAAAATGATGTGTAACATTATGTGGTGATGGGTGAGTGGATTTATGTACGTGAATAAGGTGTCCTTAGAGGCCAGATCAGATCCCAGTTGGATCCTTGGAGTGGAAGTTACAGCCAGCTGTGAGCCACGGTTGTGGGTGCTAGGAATCAACTCAGTCCCTCTGCAAGAGCAGTACTCCCTCTTCACCGCTAATCCATCTCCCCAAGCCTAGAAAAAAATAATTCTTAATGCAAATTAAATTATTCTACAGTAAAAAAAAATTTTCAATTACTTTCAAACAAAATTTAGAGGACCCATTTCCAAAGCATTCAGTTCCTTGGTAAACACTTAACATGATTACTAAGTAATTCATGAGAAATTCAAGCACTAAAAATTCTGATTGACAACAGATACCGCAAGCAGAAACCACCTTGGGCGCAGTGCTGGGTCAGGCCACACTTCAGCTTGAGGAAAAGCCAGTAATGCTGACCTTCCTTTATTTAAAAAGTCAACATCCGTATCTGTAACCCCCTCTGCACCTCTGCACACCAGAGAACACTCATTTGTCTTGACTGTTTCTTCATTCAGAGCTTTTAATGAGGGCAGTGGCCCTGTTACCTAGTCTCCACAATAACAAACTCATTACTCAGTATCAACTAATAAATATTTTAAGCCACTATAAAACAATAACAAAATGTGGATATTGTTCATCAAATATTTTTATATTATTTGTCTTGATTACTGAGGGGTGTGTGTATGTCTGTGAAGTTTGTGCATGTATGTGTGGAGTGTATGTGTGTAGTATGTGTGGAGTGTGTGTGTGTGTGTGTGTGTGTGTGCAGATAAAGTGTTTGTCCTCAATCCTTCTTCACCATATTCTTTTTTAAAATTTTTTTCAATTTTATTTATTTATTTATTTATTTATTTGAATGTACTGTCTGCATGTAGGTTTGGGCACCCATGTTGTGCAATACTGCAGAGGTCAGAAGAGGGCCTCGGATTACCCTGGAACTGGAGTTCTCCTGGAATGGAGTTTCAGACGGTTCTCAGCCACCATGTGGGTGCTGGGGATCGAACCCAGGTCCTCTGTAAGAGCAGTCAACGCTCTTAACCACTAGGCCATCTCTGCAGCCCCCACCATATTCTTTTATTATTTTTTTTTAGGCAGGGTGTCTCCCTGAACAAGAAGCTCACTATCACGCCAATCTAGGCTGGCCAGCAGCCCCAGGGATGTCCTGTCTCCCTCTCCAGTGTGGACATCACAGGCCTACACCACCATGTCTGCATTTCTATCTGGGTTCTGGGGATTGAACTAAGGCCCTCACACTTGAGTGGCAAGCCCCTCACTGACTGCACCATCTGCCCCTCCCCTCCTGAAAATTCTTTCTGTACTTTTAGGTCAGGTTCCTGAGCCTGCCAACCTAAATGGCCCATATGTGTTTAAGCTGAATATTTGTGGGCCAATTTTTTTCTCCAATCAGCTAAAACTAAGAGGCGAAGACTAAACCAGGGTCACTAGGGACCAAACATGGCTGCCTGGAGCACACGGGCCTTTTCCTTAGGAAGGGCTGTGGCTGTGCCCCTGTGGACTCTGGCAGGAGGTCAGCTCAGTCAGCATGTTCCAGCACTCAGCGACTCCTCCTCAGGCCATTGTTTCTATGGACTGCCCTCAGCGGGGATACTGTCAGCTCCACCACTGGCATCCACTTGCCATGTGCACTTACCAAGCATTCCAGAAGGGAAAATGTGTCATCCAGAGTGATTAGCCACTTGCTAATCCCTGAGACAGCATTCCCAAGATGACCCAGAGGAAATGCCTGCCCTCTGCCAAGCTGGTCTCAACTGGCCTCAGGACCATATCAGCTAGCATTTGTGGACCCTGCAGCTATTTCCTAGCCTTCCTTGTGACCCACCGGGGGATGGCCACATGACATAGTCAATGTGCTATGAAGGAGATTGTTGGGTCTCTCCACAGCAAGTAGGCTGACAGGGGGGTTAGAGATGGTTCAGTTGGTGATGTGAGAGCCCACATAAAATGCAGCAGTGCTGGCATGTGCTTGGAACCCCAGCAGAAACAGGAGGAGCCTGGGGCTTGCTGGCCAGCCAGTCTAGCCTAATTGGTAAGCATCACACCCTCTCCTGGCCTCCTCAGGCATTGCATGGCATGGGTGCACTTAATCCACGCAAAGAACTCTTTTCTCTGCCTGTTTTCAAGACTTTTCTTCTCTTTAGTTTAATTTTTAAATTTTGGGGGGGGGGGCAGTAGTCCTGGTTCAGGTGTGCATTGCACACGTGCAGGCACAATCTGCTTAGCACACTAAGCAATGTTACAGTACAGGGCACACCCCATTGCCTAATGCTCACTGGCTTGGTGCCATGAGCTGACTTATTTGTCTGCACACCCCTTTCTGGGTATGCCCCACTGGCTGGGATGACATGTGATGGTATGGAGGTCTAGGATGGGTTGCTGGGAGGTGAGGCCATGTGATGTAGAGGCTGCCTGCCCTGGACCTATATAAGCTGCTTGTTGCACAGAATAAACGGATTTGCACCCTCTGATGTGGTCCCTGGGATGTTACTGGAATAACCCTGGGCCGTACCCTCTTCAGCCTGTTCAATGCAACTAATGCCCCCACAGTGTGTGTCTGTCTATGTCTGTGCACGAGTGGGCCACTGTGTGCATGTGGAGGTCAGAGGACAACGTGTGGGGGTTGGTCTTCTCCTTGTACTATGTGGATTCCTGGGATCAAACTAAAGTTGTCAGGCCTGATAGCAGGAGCCTTCACCTGTGGGGCCGTCTCACCAGCCCTAATACTTTTTAATTTAAAGAATTTTGATTAGTGTGTGCACCCGGAGGTGGCCTTCTTTGTACTTATCCTGTTTGAGGGTTAGTACATCCCTTGAGACTGTTATTTTGAGAGGTTTCTAGCCACCACATTCTTATCATTGCCTCCCAAACTCTATTTTTCCTCTGCTCCTGCTAGGACTATTGGTGACATGAATATTTAGCAATGTGCTATTGCCCCACAGTCTCAGAAACTCTGCTCATCCTTTTCCATCTTTTTCTCTGTGCTGTTCAGGTTGGATGATTCCTGTGTGTTCTATAGACCTTTGTGCTCACAGATGCCCTTCCACAATCTCCATTCTGCTGTTGAACCAATCCAGTGATGTCGCTGTTATGTTTTTCAGTTCTGTAATATCGATTCAGTTTTCCTTTATATCTTTTATTTAGTTTTCAAGACTCTTCATCTTTTAATTCATAACAAGGGTACTCATGCTTATAATAACTGCTCTAAAATCTTTGATCATTTCAACACCTGTGTTATCTCAGTGTTAGTGTTTATTACCTTTGCGCTGTGAGTTGAGTTTTTATTTTATATGTATGAGTGTATTGCCTGCATGTGTTTAAGTGCATCCATGTCATGCAATGCCTGTGGTGGTCAAGAGAGGGTATCAGATACCCAGGAACCGAAGTTAGGGATGGCTGTTAACCACCATGGGAACCTAACCTAGGTCCTCTGCAAGAATAGTCAATACTCTTAACCACTGAGCCATCTCTCCAGCCCCATGACCCATGAGTTGAGTTTTATTGTGTATATGTGAGTACCTGCATATATGTATATATATGTATAATAAAAATAAATCTATACAAAATAAATACATATATGAGTGTGTGTATGTGTGTGCGCGCGCGCGCGTGTGTGTTCCTGGTGCCCTCAGAGGGTAGAAGAGGGAATCAGATCCCCTGGAACTAGAGTTACAGGCAGCTGAGAGCTATAACTGGCTGGCTATATTGGTGCTGGAAACTGAACAGGGTCCTCTGTAGAAGTAGCAAGTGCTCTTAATCATTGAACCATCTGCCCAGCTCCAAGTGGAGTTTTTTTTTCTTTTCTTTTCTTTTTTTTTTTGGTCTTTTTGAGACAGGGTCTCCCTTTTAGTACCAGCTGTCCTGAAGCTTATTCTGTAGACCAGGCTGGCCTTGAACTCACAGAGATCCTCCTACCTCTGCCTCCCAAGTTCTGGAATTAAAGGCGAGCACCACCACGCCTGGCTTCCAAGTGGAGATTTTATTCTTCTTCATATCCAAAGTTTAGATTGTATCCTGGATATTTAAGTTATTGTGTTCTGAAACTATGGTTATCGTGTTCTGAAATCATGTTTAAAGCTAAAGAAAACATTGACAGAGTGACCGAGCGTGTGAGTGCTTTTAGCAGGCAGTGGCCCCGGGCTGGGTCCAGCGTCCAGGTTCCTACCTGTTCTCCGCTGACTCCTGTTCCCTCTTCAGTTCAGCGCTCAAAGCCTTTTGCAGTGCTCCTTAAGTAGGTTCTGTATGTGCCACACTGGTGACCAGTCACACCTGTGAAGGTCTACCAACCCCACGTTCACATCTCAGACTACACACTGAGAAGCATGAGCTACAAACTGTCCTCACCTACAGGGTTGGCACTGCCCTCTGAGCCTTAGCCGCACCTGGACTGAGGACTACTGATCATGGTCAGGAGAGTCCTTGCAGATAGAGGGAGGGGTTGGAGCCCTGCGGCAGGCAGGGTGGCCACACCAGGAAGATCTGGTGCTTGGTGTCCTCTGCCTTGCTGACTGATATCTGGATGTTGGCAGCCTGCCCGAGCCACTGCCTTCCTCAGCCCCACCTCAAGCCCCTACTGCCCCCTGTATCTTGTCTTCGGTGTCACACATGGGTGTGTCAGAAACACAATCTCAAGTCTACCTGACTCTGGGCCTTGGAGTCATGATCCCGGAAGTTCTGAGAGGATCGCCAGGCAGGGACATTCCCTTCTCCTCCCAGGAACACTTCCTCTTCCCAGTTTCCACGTCCTTTTCCACTCTGGCATCTGCCACAGTCTAGGGAGCCCCAGCTCCTCAAGCCTGCTTGGCTACAGCGGAGTACCATGCCTCTCCACAGGTGGGGGGGGGGTTGCAGGGAGGGCGCACCCTTGCTTAGTGCTCCCTTATTGCTCTTGTCAGTTTTATTCAGTTGTGGGTGGTGCCAGAGAGTAAGTGTCAAGGCCTGGACTGAAAGCCAGATGATGTCCAAGATGTCCAAGATGTCCAAGCTCTACTCCTTCCAAAGGAAAGACATTCAACAGTATTGCCAGAGCCAGGTGCAGATGTGACTGGGGTTCTTAAGAGTGGGAGCCCGGGTCTGTCCTCCAGACCCCCATTGTAGCACCTGCTATGCAGAAGTGGTCCACAGACCCTGAGGGAATGAGGTTGGACCCTGCAGGCAGGTCTGTGTTGCATTCCCACTCTCCCGAATGGCTGGATCCTGATGGTGGACTAGACACAAGTCCCTGGGAGAGGGTGGGGCTGGGAAGAGGTGAAGGGTTAGGGAAGAATGATTGGACCCCTTCCCCCACATGTTGTACATATCACTACATCAGATGAAAGACTGATGTCACCATCAGTGCTGTGTGCCCATCAGATCCCAGGTTTACCTTCCTGGGAAAGAGATTTTTCTTTAGTCCCCTTCATGGACGGGGAAACTGAGCCACCCAGAAAGGAGCTGGAGGATCTGGATTCAGATCCACTCTGAAGCCGACTCTAAACCCTCCACACCACCCTCCTCTACTCCTTTAACTTAGTTAATGAGCCTCACTTGACAGATGGGGAAACTGAGTCTGAGGATATAAAAGTCTTGCTCAAGTTAGTGGGACAACTGGATCTAGCCTCAGACTACAGCCTGAGTTGTTTAACTTCTGTGGGGGTTTTTTCTCCTCCCAGGGGCTTTAAAACCAGTGAGGAAAACAGACTCTCATTTTGCTGCCCAGAGGTCGAAGCCATTGGTGAGACATAGGGCATCGCCAGCAGAGTTCAGCCTTTCGGGGTGAGCCCACTCTGACACTCCATGCCAGGCCGCGTGCACATTCCAGCACTGAGAAAACAACAGTCTCCCTCCTGGCCTCATGGAGCCACTGTGTGTCGCAGTGTGGGGCTGTATTCATCAAGAAAGTAACCCCTACATCTCACGCTGCCTCATCCCCTGGCCAGTGCCCATTCCCTCCATCAAAGACATCCCCCTTAACTGTGAGGCTCTGCGAGCACCTTTGCTGCAGAGAGTAGTCTGGTAGTTAGTTGTTGGAGTATTTGAACACGTGGCCCCAGTTGATGGCGCTGTCTGTGGAGGTTCAGGAGGTGCAGCTTTGCTGGAGGAAACATGTCACTGGGGGTGGGCTTGCCCCAACTTCCAATATGTCTCTCTGCTTCCCATGTGTCTGATTGAAGATGGGAGCGCACAGCTATCCGCTCCTGCCATGCCTCCGCCACGATGGACGATGACCCTCTGGACCTGGAAGCCAAATAAGCTCTTCCTCTTGTAAGCTGCCTTGGTTGTGGTGTTTTATCACAGAAACAAGCAAGCGACTAAAGCAAGTGGGCTCCTGGCTCCTGCTGGGTGGGAACAAGTGGCTCCACCCACTGCCTTATGTCGCTGGAGTAGAGCTGGACATATAGAGACTCCAATCCCCTTCCCTGCAACTGTAAGTGCTGACTGGACCTGACGTCTTCCTGGCCAGGCTAATAGGAGTGGGCAGGACTATGGTGACTGTGAAAATTCCCAGATTAGGGCCAGGGAAATAGGTCAGTTGGTAAGGTGCTTGCCTCACAAGCATGAGGGTCTGTCTTGGGGTTCCCAGCACCCACATAAGAACCCATGCATGCATGGCCACACACACACACCTGTAATCTAAGTAAGTGCTGGGGAGGCAGAGACAAGAGGCTCCTAGAGGCTCCTAGGGGCTGGCTGACAAGCCAGTCTCGCCCAACTGATAAGCTGTGGGTTCAGAAAAGACCCTGTCTCAAAAATAAGGTGAATGGGCTGGCAAGATGGCAGAAGACAGAGTTGCTTGTCACCAAGCCCAACAACCTGAGTTCAGTCCTTGGAATCCACAGGGTAGGAGAGATCCACTCACATATGTGAGGGTGAATGGAGGAGGAGGAGGAAGAGGAGGAAGAGGAGGAAGAGGAGGAGGAGGAGGAGGAGGAGGAGGGGGAGGAGGAAAATAGTTGGCTAGACCTCTGCTGTGAGGAATACAACTCACAACTCTGAAGTCTGTCTCTGTGGCAGGTGCCTGTGATGGCTGTTCCTCTCCCAGCCCCAGCCCAGTCAGTGAAGGCCTGCGGTGTGGTGCAATGGTCCCCCTAGCCTTCCTGACTCCTTTCATTCCCCGGGAAATGTGTTCCCTGGTCAATCTCCACCAGTGGAGCTTATCTGACTTGACATCTGTTTTGAGGAGAACAAGGGTATGTCCCAGGTCCTTGTCCTGTATGCTGTCCTGGCCTCGGGACCTGCCTGGGGCTTCGGAAGTCTTGGAACACTGCCCACAGCACCACAGAGCTGACACGTTGCACCGGTAGGTGCCTGTTTTATCACACCCAGGACCCACTAGCCCCTGGGGACTGGGTACAAGTCCTGCCTCCCTCAGCCCCTGTAAATCCTCCTCTTAGGAAACCCTGAGTCAGCCATTTTTCCTCGTGCAGAAGTAGACTGGAGCTGAACTGAGGTAATCAGAAGTCAAACAGAAATCGTTATATGTTTATTAATGTCTGTATTTTGTAGTCCATGGATTCATCTAGCACATTCTATGTTATTATCTAAGTGTATTAACAAGCTGGGAAGCTGGAGGGCATTTTGGAAACCAGAGTAACCTAGGCCGGCCCCAGACTTCACTGGGGCTTCTTTTGTTTTAAATGGCCCCCATCTCTCTGTCCATGTTTACAGCATGGGCTGGAAGTTGTGTGTCATGAGCCTATCACAGATCCCCGCTGCACAGTCACACCCCCCCTACACAGACACTCAGGTGGACCAAGCAGCACACAGGTTGCATGGCCAGTGTTGGCCACCAGAGGGCGCCTCAGTCATCCAGCAATAAACGCTCTTAAGAACCTGCCCAACCAAATAAAGCCAAGCATGTGAAGGACCAGACTACCTGCCTCTTTTTACATATATGAACCAATACTCAGAGAGGGCAGGGTGTGAGCAAGGTGAGGGAAGAGAGAGTGG
This sequence comes from Rhizomys pruinosus, assembly GCA_009823505.1. Taxonomy (NCBI): domain Eukaryota; kingdom Metazoa; phylum Chordata; class Mammalia; order Rodentia; family Spalacidae; genus Rhizomys; species Rhizomys pruinosus. The sequence continues at coordinate 420,001 of VZQC01014859.1, forward strand.
CCACCTCAACAGCTGGATGTGAACAGGTGGCTCTTAAGGTGCAGTTTGAAAATTGACACATTAAAGAGAAAGAAGCACCTGCCCCTCAGGCCTGCGCATACGTAATTGATACCTCCAGTTCTGTGGAAGAGGATCCGCTTACCATCCGTCACATGCCTTCATTTCCACTAGAGGACTGCCCTTAGCTCACAGCAGTGTGAGCAGCCTCTCTGTTAATAAATGTGTCTAGGAGGCAACAGAGTCCCTAGACTCTAGGTGAGAGGCTTGGGGCTTGGCATACCCCCCCCCCCGCCCAAGACTCCATGTGACCTAGATGCCGTTTCCCTCTGTTCTCCCTGCTCATCTACTTCCCATGACTAGATGAGTCCCTGTCCTGATGTCCTCCAAGGAAGCCACCTGAGCTTCTTGCTGTCCACACCCGCTCCAGTGCCCAACATGCTTGGAACCAGAGCCACGGGCAAGGCAAGAGACTTGGGTTCCAAGCCCTGCTCAGCCACCTGTTCAGCCTTCATGTGTGTGGGTGTCTCTCTGCTCCCCTCTCTGCCCCATGAGGCTCAAGGCCTGGGCATTCTGAGGACCCTTCCCACGCGCACACCCTGCATCTGCAGCCCTTCAAATGGCCCTCAGGAACATCTCTTCCTATTGTCTTGGTGGGGCCGATGCTTCCGGCACCTAGAATCCAGAGGTTCTGTCACTGAGAGCTGCCGAGTGCTCTGTCACACCAGAAAGGGCCATGCTCCCAGAGGGCAGATTTACACTTTCTTTGGTCCTTTAGAAAGTTGTTCAGGGGAACTTGGCACCAGCAGGCAAAACTGCATTTGGACCTAAGCTCTTTTACTTGCTTTGCTAGAGACTGAACACAGGACCTCACACGTGCCACCCAGGCCCTCTACCACTGAGCCACATCCCCAGCAGAATGTAACCTTTGACCTGGGAAACTCATTACTGGAAACAGACCCCAGAGATACATTGGAAAATGACCAAGAGTGTCAAAAGAAGGCTTTTCACCGCTAGTCCCTTGTGTGGCAAGTGGCTGGGAAGGGGAAGGAATCCCCCTGCAGGGGGCTGGGGCTCTCAGCTCAACAGAAGATTTGAGGGCTGTCAATGGGACCCAGGAGGAACTCGGTGATTCCCAGGAGAGAGGGCAGGCCAGGTGACAGTGAAGAAAACAAGGCAGAGGAACATGGGACTGCAGGCTGGTCTAGAGAAAAGGGGGTGGGGAACACATGCAGGCAAGCATGCTTTATTTTATTTTATTCAAAGATTTGCTTTATCGGGGCTGGAGAGATGGCCTAGCAGTTAAGAGCACTGACTGCTCTTGCAGAGGACCTGGGTTCGATCCCCAGCACCCACATGGCAGCTGAAAACCATCTGTAACTCCAGTTCCCGGGGAATCTGACACCCTCTTCTGACCTCCGTAGCATTGCACGACACGGGTGCACAGACCTACATGCAGACAGTACATTCATACACATAAAAAATAAATTTAAAAAAAAGATTTGCTTTATTTTTAATCACACACACACACACACACACACACACACGTTGGGGAAAGGGGGAAGTTTCATGTGAAGTGCAGGTGCCCACAGATGCAGATGGGGCATCAGATCCCCTGGAGCTGGAATTACAGGTGGTTGTGAGATGCCCCACGGGGTTCTGGGAACCAAACTCAGTCCTCTGTACTGAACCATATCTCCAGCTCCTATTTTACTTTTCAAATTATCTGTGTGTCTGTGTGTCTATGTTGGTGTATGTGCATATGCACACAGGTGCCTGAAGAGATCAGGGGAGTGTCATAGAGCAGAGTTGTAGGTGATTATGAACCTGCTACTGAGCCACTTCTCCAGTCCTGCCACATATACTTGATAGATATTAAGTCAGTATAGGTTCTAAGATATAAAAACAAAGCATAAATATTTTAATTTTTGTTTTTTTTATTTTATATGTATGAGTGTTTTGCCTGTATGTAAGTACATCTGTGTTATGCAATGCCCCCAGAGGCCCAAAGAAGGCATCAGATCTCTGGATTTATAGACAGTTGTAAGCCACCATGTAGCTGCTGGGAACAGAACCTAGGTCCTCTGTAAGAACAGCCAGTGCTCTTAACTGCTGAGCCATCTCTCCAGCCCTCCAAAACATTCTTAGTTATGAAGTGATGACTAGGTGAAGGGGCCATAAAAACTAGGCCTTTCTAAATATGTTTTATTTTGTCTTGTAAGTGTGTCAGCTTTCCATCACTATGACAAATTGCATAAGGAAACCAACTTAAAAACAGGAAAGGTTTTCTTTGGTCCACAGGTTCAGAGGCTTTAGTCCCCACTTGCTTGTTCTGACTCCCTTGGGCCTATGGAGAAAGCAGCTTACTTAACAGCCATTGAGAAGCAAAGAGAAAGGAAGGACAAGGGTCCTAATAGCCCCTCATGACGCTCCCCAAACTCAGCTTCTTTTTTAAAAATTTTATTTATTTTTTTTATGTGTACGAGTGTACTGTCTGCATGTAGGTTTGTGCACCCATGTCGTGCAATGCCACAGAGGTCAGAAGAGGGTGTTGGATTCCCCTGGAACTGGAGTTAAAGACGGTTCTCAGCTGCCATGTGGGTGCTGGGGATCGAACCTGGGTCCTCTGCAAGAGCAGTCTGTGCTCTTAACCACTAGGCCATCTCTCCAGCCCCCACTCAGCTTCTTCCCAGTACATCTCACCTAGGAATGGTCCCACCACCTCCTGTTAGTGCCCTCATCTGAGCACCATTTTCAACAAATAAGCCTTTGAGAGGCATTTCAGAACAATCAACTTTGGGGTCATATATAAAAATTAAAATCGCTACAGAGCTAGAAAGATGGCTGTGTGGTTAAGAGCACTTGCTGCCTGCTCTTGCAGAGGTCCTGGGTCAGGTCCCAATACCACATCAGGCAGCTAACAACCAACTAACTATAACTCTAGTTCCAGGGGATTTGATGCCCTCTGGCCTCAAGGGGCACCCGCATACATGTGGTGTATATAAGCTCACACAGGCACACATACATATACATTAATAAATAAATACATTTATTTATTTTTAAATATTTATTTAATATGTATAAATGGTTTTGCCTGCATGTATCTAAGTGCACCACATGAGTGCAATTCTTTTGGACAACAGAGAGGGGATCAAATCCCCTGGAACTGGAGCTACAGATGGTTGTTAGCCACTATGTGGGTGATAGAACCAGAGGTCTTCTGCAGGAGCAGCCAATGCTCTTAACCACTGCACCATCTCTCCATTCTCCCTGAAGAATTTCTTCTTCTTTTTTTTTTTCTGTGTGTGGTGGCACATGCTTTTAATCCCAGCACTTTATTTTATTTACTTATTTATTTTTTGTCTTTTTGAGATGGGGTTTCCCTATAGCCCCAGCTGGCCTGGAACTCACTCTGTAGACCAGGCTAGCCTTGAACTTACAGATATCTGCCTGCCTCTGCCTCTTGAGTGCTGGGATTAAAAGTGTACGCCACCATGCCCCGCTTAAAGATGGTTTTAGCCACCATGTGGATGCTGGGAATCGAACCCGCGTCCTCTACAAGAGCAGTCAGCACTCTTAACCACTGAGCTATCTCTCCAGCCCTAAGAACTTCTTTAAATACAATTCTTTCTAGCTTCGTGGATGTTAAAAATGTTCATAACAGGGCTGGGATGTAGCTAAATGGTGCAGCACTTGCCCAGCGTGTGTGAAGCCCTCAGGTTCAAACCCTAGGACTTCAAAACTTTTTTTTTTCATAACAAAACATTTTTAAAAGCCTGGTACTGGGGCTAGAGAGATGGCTCAGAGGTTAAGAGCACTAACTGCCCTTGCAGAGGACCTGGGTTGGATTCCCAGCACCCACATGGTGGCTAACAACTACCCATAACTCCAGTTCCAAGGGATCTGACACTCTTCTGACCTCCACTTCCATTGCGTAACACAGGTGCACTTACACACATGCAGGCAATACACTCATACACACAAAAACGTAAATAAAAAAAAAAAGTTTGGTACTTGGTAAGGATGTGTAACAACTGAAAATCACATGTCACTGGGGAGAACACAAAGAGCTTGGCAGTTTCTTTTTTTTTTTTTTTTTTTTTTTTTTTTTTTTTTTGTCTTTTCAAGACAGGGTCTCCCTGTAGCCCCAGCTGGCCCGGAACTCGCTCTGTAGACCAGGCTGGCCTTGAACTCACAAAGATCCACCTGCCTCTGCCTCTGCCTCCCAAGTGCTAGGATCCAAAGGCATGCGCCACCACACCCAGCTTCTTTTCTTTTAAATAAAATAACACGTCCTATTATGAGCTCAAGATGGGCACACCCAGAGAACTTAAAACTAATAACAACAAACTTTCTTAGTAGTTGTAATTCTTTTAATAGGGAGGGACTGGGAGGGTACATTGAAGACCAAAGAAAAAGCAAAATAAACCCACCAGCAGAGGGCCTGCACACGGGACAAACCACAGTCATCAGCCTCAGGAACCAGTAAGCTTCCAGAGTTAACAGATCTACAATCCAGCTCCTGAGCTCTCTAGAAGGCGAATTTTCTGGGTGATCAGAAAGGGCACCCCATTTTCAGCATGCACCCTGAAGGGGGCTGGGCTTGGAGAGATGCCTGCAGGCAGGGCTAGGGGCTGGGGGTCAGGGAAGGCCTGGGTGCGGGTTGCCCTTAAGGAGGAGTTCCATCAGAAAAGAACCAATCAAGGCGCACTCCTAGCAGAAGGGTCTGGAACAGGCAGCCCACTGAGGGCCTGGGGGTTGGGGGCTGGGCCTGGATTGGGTCTGAGTAGGAGAGACACGGTTCCTTCTGGCATTGCTCAGAGGATGGAAGCTGAGGACGAAGTGCAGAGTGACATACACGGAGAGAAGCTGGTGCTGAAGATGGGAATCTGGGTAACGAGGGCGAGATCACACAGGGCACCACCTGGGGGGGCGGTGTTTCAGGGACTCCTGTGTCATTGTGGGAGCCTCTCCAGGGTCACATGCACCCCTTCCAGGTGCCTGCCTACCCCTGTACCTGTCTGATCCTTCTGGACAAACCATCATTATGTCTGAAGTTCAACAAACCCACGTATACCTATAGCAATGGGTGAAAAGACGGGGGTGGAGAGGGTCTTGCGGAACTCCTGCCCCTCAGGAGGGCCCGGCTTACCCCCTGCAGTCTTTCTCAGCAAATGGTTGTTTCAGAAACGGCGCAGGAGCACGTGACCTCGCATGCAGACCAGTGCCACATGAGCCAGTACATCACCTTGTACTGAAAGAGTCTCTGGAACCACCTTCTGGTGGACACTGTCCCCAGTGTGTCTCAGCCATGGTCGATTTCGGGTCAACTTCCTGCTGGTGATGGCTCTGATCCCTACTGTTCTTGGACTACCAACGTGGACTGTGATCTTAAAGCTCAGACTCCATCATCAAGAGAAACTGAGGCAGGAACTGAAGCAAAGACCATGGAGGAAGGCTGCTGACTGGCTCCATTCACCTGGCTTCCTCTTTTTTTTTTTTTTTTTTTTGAAAAAAAGAAAATAGAAAATGGTGGGTTTGGTGGTGAGTCTTAGAGATCGGGAGATGCTCCCAGAGTACCATCCTGTTGAAGCGATGTATTCGGGCGGCAACCTAAAGAAACCCCGCCTACCCATCTCGCTCACCCCCACCCGTTCCGCAAACTGGAGATTGCCCGGAAGAAGTGCAGTTGTCCAAGTATTGTCTTGGAGGACTGTTCAGAACAGAAAGGGAGGATGAAGAAGCCATAATAGGACTGGCGAAAAAATAAAAACCAACTAAAGAAAAACATTAAAGAGAAAAAAAAACAATCAAACAACAAGGAAGGCATCTGAAAAGAAGGCAAGCAAAGCAAGCACTTCAACCGAGTTGAAGAGGCATTGGGATGTGCACATTGGAATACAGGAAGGAAGAAGCCCAATGCCAGGGACATGAGAAGTAGATAACATGGGAAAGATGCAGGCGATAATTCCCACACCAAGCGTCTACAAACCACTGTGGAAGAGGTCCTACTGTGAGATCCCACTGGGGATGGCCAGGACACAGCAATATAAAGAAGTACAATTGTGAAATGTACTCTAAAGTACATGACAAGATAATAAGAGCGAGGATTAAGAAATTAAGAAAGAGGAATGAAGAACTCAAGAAGGAACCCTCAGAGAGCAGAGGAATGACAAACTCCGGAAGGACAGTGAAACACTCGAAAAGGATCCAGTGCTGAAAAAGATATAGGAAACAAAATGCAGCACATGTTGAATCCAAGCTGCAGTGAACGGGATTCTGAGCTAGAGCTGACAAAGGGAAGGGAAAAATGACTAGAAAACAAAGAAACGGAAAATGAGAAAAGGGAAATTCAACACTCATCCAATGCAAGAGGAAGGAATGGGAAAGCCTCGGAAGATAATTGGAGGAAGCAGACAAGAAGTATCAGACCTGGAGATAACAGGAACAACAAAAACCTCAAGGAAAGATTACTGAAAAATTTAAAATACACAAAAAGTGGAAACAACCAGGAACTGTGGAGACACTTTCGGAAGAAAGATCGAACCTCTGCATCATGAGGAATAGAAGGAAGGAGAAGATCCCAAGAGAATGGTAATTTGTAATCAGTAGTCTTTCTCAACAGAATAATAGATAGAATTTCCCAACATAAAACGAATCCAAACCAGTACTAAATACAAGAACACATAGAACCTCAAAGAACAAATCAGAAAAAACTCTCCATCCACTCATGAGTCTTAAAAGGCTAGACAGCCCAAATGATAAAGACACCCAAAACAAAGTACAAATCCTTTAAAGCCACAAGGAGAAAAGACAACAAGTGACCCTATAGGGGAAACCTATACAGAATGTTACAACAGACTTTTTCCAGCAAACTATGAAAGCGAAAGAAAGAACGTGGGCAAAGCATTCCCCAGTAGTTATAAGGAGCAAGATAGCCAACCCAGGTTACTTACCAGCAAAAATGTCAATTATAGTTGAAGGAGAGAGAAAAACCTTCATGACATAAAAAGATAAAGAATACATATCTGGAAAACCACCTTCTTAGAGAATACTTGAAGCAATTCAAAGGACAGAAGAAGGAGCAACCAACCCCAGGCACTAGAAAGAGAAATCAATAAAGGCATAACGCTGAAGTAGAAACCTAAACCAAACTGCAAATGGATAAATAGGGCAAAAGGAAGCAAACAAACTATCAGTCATAACCTTAAATATTAATGGAATAAACTCCCCATTCAAAAGACAATGACTGGGAGATTGGATTAAGAAACGAAATCCATCAATATGCTGTCTACAAGAAAATGCATCTTACTTCAAGGATAGGCAGCCCTTAAAGTGAAAGGTGGAAAAAAATATTCCAACCTTGTACCACAAAGAAGGAAGTGGTGGGCTATTTTTAATATGCAGACGAAATGAACCTCAAAGTAAAAGAAATCAGAAGAGACAAAGAAGGCCATTACTTTTATAAAGGAACAATTCACCAAGAAGATTTCAATTACAATATATATGCACAAACTCTGTGCACCAAACTTTATAGAAGACCATTCGCCAGGACCACAAGTCCACAGACTAACCCGAGTGCACACTCATAGTAGGGGACTTCAATAACCACTGACCGCTTTTGGACAGGTCAACAGGAAAGAATAAAGAGAGAGACATCTGAACTGAAATAATATGATACACCAATATGGACCTCACAGACATTCTACTCGTAATAGTCCACCCTAATACAGAGAATACACTTTCTACTCAGCATGTCAAGTGAACATTCTCCAAATCGACCACATACTGGGCCACAGAAGAAACCTCCACATATCAAAAAGATTGAAATAGTTTCATGGATTTATTCAGACCACAGTGCATATAAGCTCAATTATCAATACGCGAGTCAAGCCCTCTACTTATCTACAAGAACACATGGAGCTAAAAAACACACTCTTGAACTTAATGAATGGGTCCAAGGAAGATATAAAGGAAAGAAATAAAAACATTCCTCGAACTGATGAATCAATGAAATGACTACAACACAACAAAACCTAATGGAATACCTTAATAGCAGTCCTAAAAGGAAGTTTATAGCACTGGGTGCCTACATTAGTAGAAAAACATGAAAGAGCACAAGTGAATGATCTAAGACGCAGCTTAAAGAACCTGGAGAGACAACAAACAGATGAAAACCTCCAAACCAACAGACAGGAGAAATACACAAAAAATCCAGAGCAGAAAATCAANACATCCCCAGCAGAATGTAACCTTTGACCTGGGAAACTCATTACTGGAAACAGACCCCAGAGATACATTGGAAAATGACCAAGAGTGTCAAAAGAAGGCTTTTCACCGCTAGTCCCTTGTGTGGCAAGTGGCTGGGAAGGGGAAGGAATCCCCCTGCAGGGGGCTGGGGCTCTCAGCTCAACAGAAGATTTGAGGGCTGTCAATGGGACCCAGGAGGAACTCGGTGATTCCCAGGAGAGAGGGCAGGCCAGGTGACAGTGAAGAAAACAAGGCCGAGAACATTGGGACTGCAGGCTGTGTCTAGGAGAAACGGGGGTGGGGGAACACAGCAGGGCACGGCATGCTTTATTTTATTCAAAGATTTGCTTTATCGGGGCTGGAGAGATGGCTAGCCGTTAAGAGCACTGAACTGCTCTTTGCAAGGAAGGACCTGGGTTCGATCCCAGCACCCACATGGGCAACAAGCATTCATAACTCCAATTCCAAAGGAACTCCAGATCCAGGGGAATCTGACACCCTTTCTGACCTCCGTAGCATTGCACGACACGGTGTGCACCAACCTACATGCGACAGGACCATTCATACACATTAAAAAATTACATTCTTTTTAAAAAAAAAGATTTGCTTTATTTTTAACTCACACACACACACACAACACTCACCACACACACGTTGGGGAAAGGGGGAAGTTTCATGTGAAGTGCAGGTGCCCACAGATGCATGAGATGGGGATCAGATCCCCGGAGCTGAAATTACAGTGGTTGTGAGCTGCCCACGGTGTTCTGGGAACCAAACTCAGTTCCTCTGTACTTAAACCCATATCTCCAGCTCCTATTTTACTTTTCAAATTATCTGTGTGTGTCTGTGTGTCTATGTTGGTGTATGTGCATATGCACACAGGTGCCTGAAGAGATCAGGGGAGTGTCATAGAGCAGAGTTGTAGGTGATTATGAACCTGCTACTGAGCCACTTCTCCAGATCCTGCCCACCTATACTTGATAGATATTAAGTCAGTATAGGTTCTAAGATATAAAAACAAAGCATAAATACATAAATAAAAAAAATTTTTTTTATTTTATTGTATGAGTTTTTGCCTGTTGTAAGTACATCTGTGTTTGCAATGCCCAGAGCCCAAAGAAGGCATCAGATCTCTGGATTTATAGACAGTTGTTAATCCCCCATGTAGCTGCTGGGAACAGAACCTAGGTCTTCTGTAAGAAACAAGCCAGTGCTATTACTGCTGAGCCATCTCGCAGCCCTCCAATACACCATTCTTAGTTATGAAGTGGATGGACTAGGGACGGGGCATCAAAAACTACGGCCTTTCTAAAATAGTTTTATTTTGTCTTGTAAGTGTGTCAGCTTTCCATCACTATAACATTGCATAAGGGAAACCACTTAAATGAGGCAAAGGTTTTTTGGCCACAGGTTTTCGATGCTTTAGTCCCCCCTTGTTGTTCTGACTCCCCTTGGGCTTGGAGACAGCAGCTTTACTTAACCGCCAGTGAAGGAAGCAAAGAGAAAGGAAGGACAAGGGTCCTAATAGCCCCTCATGACGCTCCCCAAACTCAGCTTCTTTTTTAAAAAATTTTATTATTTTTTTTATGTGTAAGAGTGTACTGCTGCATGTAGGTTCTTAAAGGGGGGGTTTTTTTTTTGTGGCACCCATGTCGTGCACTGCCACAGAGGTCAGAATAGGTGTTGGATTCCCCTGGAACTGGAGTTAAAGACGGTTTATCAGCCGCCATGTGGGTGATGGGGACGAACCTGGGTCCTTTGCCAAGAGCAGTCTGTGCTCTTAACACTAGCGCCATCTCTCCAGCCCCCATCAGCTTCTTCCCAGTACATCTCACCTAGGAATGGTCCCACCACCTCCTGTTAGTGCCCTCATCTGAGCACCATTTTCAACAAATAAGCCTTTGAGAGGCATTTCAGAACAATCAACTTTGGGGTCATATATAAAAATTAAAATCGCTACAGAGCTAGACCGATGGATGTGTGGTTAAGAGCAACTTCTGAATGCTATTGAGAGTCCTGGGTCTAGGTCCCAATACCCCATCAGGCGCTAACAACCAACTTAACTATAACTATAGCAGGGGATTTGATGGCCTCTGGCCTCAAGGGGCACCCGCATACATGTGGTGTATATAAGCTCACACAGGCACACATACCTATTACCTTAATAAATAATAAATACATTTATTTATTTTTAAATATATTTAATATTAAATGGTTTTGCCTGCATGCTATCTAAGCTGCACCACATGAGTGCATTCTTTTGGAAACAGAGGGGGGGATCAAATCCCCTGGACTGGAGCTACAGCTTGGTTGTTAGCCACTATTGCGGTGATTTGAACCAGAGGTCTTCGCAGCGCAGCCAAATGCGCTTAACCATGCACAATTCTCTCCATTATCCTGAAGGAATTTCTTCTTCTTTTTTTTTTTTCTGTGTGTGGTGTGTCACATGCTTTTAATCCCAGCACTTTTTTTTTTTTTTTTTTTTATTTATTTTTTTCTTTTGAGATGGGGGCTTTCCCTATAGCCCCAGCTGGCCTGGAAACCTCATCTTTTTTTTTTTTTTTTGTATGACCAGGGCTAGCCTTGAACTCACAGATACTGCCTGCCTCTGCCTTCTGAGTGCTGGGATTAAAAGCGTACGCCACCACATGCCCCGCTAAAGATGGTTTTTAGCCAACAAGTGAGTGCTGGGCTCGAAACCTGTTCCTCTACAAGAGCAGTCCGCACTCTTAACCACTGAGGCAACCTTCTAGCCCATTAAGAACTTCTTTAAATACAATTCTTTCTAGCTTCGTGGATGTTAAAAATGTTCATAACAGGGCTGGGATGTAGCTAAATGGTGCAGCACTTGCCCAGCGTGTGTGAAGCCCTCAGGTTCAAACCCTAGGACTTCAAAACTTTTTTTCTTCTAACAAAAACCATTTTTAAAAAAAGCCTGGTACTGGGCGCTAGAGAGATGCTCAGAGGTTATAGAGCACTAACTGCCCTTGCAGAGGACCTGGGTTGGCTTTCCCAGACCCACATGGTGGCTAAACAACTACCCCTAACTCCCAGTTCCAAGGGATCTGACACTATTTTCAGGCATTGTATATGACACAGGTGCACAAACACAGGTGCACTTACACACATGCAGGCAAATACACTCCTACACACAAAAAACGTAACTAAAAAAAAAAAGTTGGTACTTTGGTAAGGATGTGTAACAACTGAAAATCACATGTCACTGGGGAGAACACAAAGAGCTTGGCAGTTTCTTTTTTTGTTTTTTTTTTTTTTGTGTACTTTCTAATACAGGGTCTCCCTGTAGCCCAGCCTGTGCCTGGAATCTCTGCTGTTAGACCCCGGCTGGCCTTGAACTCACAAAGGATCTTTTGCCCCTGCACCTCTGCTCTCTCCCACAGTGCTAGGATCCCAAGGCATGCGCCACACACCCAGCTTCTTTTCTTTTAAATAAAATAACACGTCCTATTATGAGCTCAAGATGGGCACACCCAGAGAACTTAAAACTAATAACAACAAACTTTCTTAGTAGTTGTAATTCTTTTAATAGGGAGGGACTGGGAGGGTACATTGAAGACCAAAGAAAAAGCAAAATAAACCCACCAGCAGAGGGCCTGCACACGGGACAAACCACAGTCATCAGCCTCAGGAACCAGTAAGCTTCCAGAGTTAACAGATCTACAATCCAGCTCCTGAGCTCTCTAGAAGGCGAATTTTCTGGGTGATCAGAAAGGGCACCCCATTTTCAGCATGCACCCTGAAGGGGGCTGGGCTTGGAGAGATGCCTGCAGGCAGGGCTAGGGGCTGGGGGTCAGGGAAGGCCTGGGTGCGGGTTGCCCTTAAGGAGGAGTTCCATCAGAAAAGAACCAATCAAGGCGCACTCCTAGCAGAAGGGTCTGGAACAGGCAGCCCAATGAGGGGGGGGGGGTGTGGGGCCTGGGGGTTGGCGGGCTGGGCATGTGTCTGGGTCTGAGTAGGAGAGACACGGTTCCTTCTGGCATTGCTCAGAGGATGGAAGCTGAGGACGAAGTGCAGAGTGACATACACGGAGAGAAGCTGGTGCTGAAGATGGGAATCTGGGTAACGAGGGCGAGATCACACAGGGCACCACCTGGGGGGGCGGTGTTTCAGGGACTCCTGTGTCATTGTGGGAGCCTCTCCAGGGTCACATGCACCCCTTCCAGGTGCCTGCCTACCCCTGTACCTGTCTGATCCTTCTGGACAAACCATCATTATGTCTGAAGTTCAACAAACCCACGTATACCTATAGCAATGGGTGAAAAGACGGGGGTGGAGAGGGTCTTGCGGAACTCCTGCCCCTCAGGAGGGCCCGGCTTACCCCCTGCAGTCTTTCTCAGCAAATGGTTGTTTCAGAAACGGCGCAGGAGCACGTGACCTCGCATGCAGACCAGTGCCACATGAGCCAGTACATCACCTTGTACTGAAAGAGTCTCTGGAACCACCTTCTGGTGGACACTGTCCCCAGTGTGTCTCAGCCATGGTCGATTTCGGGTCAACTTCCTGCTGGTGATGGCTCTGATCCCTACTGTTCTTGGACTACCAACGTGGACTGTGATCTTAAAGCTCAGACTCCATCATCAAGAGAAACTGAGGCAGGGGAACGAACAGTCAAAGCCATGAGGAAGGCTGCTGACTGCTGACTTCCCTGGTTCCTCTTTTTTTTTTTTTTTTTTTGGTATGGGTTTTTTTGTTGTTGGTTTTGTTTCTTTTGTTGTTGTTGTTTTTGTTTGTTTGTTGTTTGAAACAGGGTCTCCGGTCTTCAGCTGACTTCATAACTCACTGTGTTAAAAGTGTGATATGATCTTTTTTTTAATTATATTTATATATATAAAAACAAAAAAAAAAAAAAAAAAAAAAAAAAATCTAGACCTGTGTCCCTCTCCCTACCCCCCACCCACCAGAGCTCATTAGCATTTAGCCAAACATGCTTTTCATCTCTTCCCCAGTCTTTCTCAAAATCTTCCATGTGGAAGTAAACTGTTTTGAGCAGAAGTTCACCGTTTCCGTCAGTTCTTTGATGCAGTCCTTTCTTGTTGTTGTTGTTGATGTTGTTGTTGTCTGTTGTTGTTGTTGTTGTTTTTAATATGCATTCACCCCCAACTACTTGGACAAAAGCTCATTGGTGCCGTGCACTAGAAATACTTACAATAGGTAATTGGCACTAGCATCCACAGATGGAGGATACTATTCGTCATTTGTTTTCCTGGACACCTGTGTTACTTCACTCAGCATATATCTTCTAGCTCCAGCCATCTACCTGCAAAGCCTCATGATGCATCTTTCTTTTACTGCTCCATCGAACTCCATTTTGGTATATGTACCCACATTTTCTCCTATCCACCTATCAGTTTAGGGGCATCTGGGTTGGTTCCAGCTCCTTGTATTGCCGAAGGAAGAGATCTGAAATCAACATGGTTGTGCATGTATCTCTGGGTAGGATGTGTAGGTAACATGCCCAGGAGTGGTATGGCTGGGTCTTTTTTTTTTTTTTAAGGGTTCTCCACCACTGCTTTCCATAGTGGCTGTACACAGTTACATTCCCCCAGCCGTGATGAGTGTTCTCCTTCCCCCAAAAACCTTCCCAGCACTTGGTATCATTCTTTTTCTTGATCCTAGCCAGTTCTTTATTGAGTGAGATGATATCTTTAATTGGTTTTGATTTGCATTTCCTACTGATAATGATGTTGAACACTCTTAAGGTGTTTCTCAGCCCATCTCTAATTCTCACTTGTGAAGTCTCTTTTCAGCTCTGCTCCATCTCATTGAGTGGGTCATTTGTTTTTTTCTTCTTCTTTGTTTTGAGTAGTTTATATCATTCTGGAAATCAATGCTTTGTCAGAGTTTTCTGTGGTGTGTTGAAGGTTTCCTCCCACTCTGTGGGATTTCTCTTCACTTCCTTGATGTTTCTTTTGATGTACAGACGCTTTGAGTTTAATGATGTCCCCTTTGTCAATTTGTCGACATTAATACTTGCGCAGCTGCTGTCTGATTTAGGACAGTTCTTCCTATGCCCTATGTCTTGTAATCTGCTGTCAACTTTTTCTTCTATCACCTTCAGATTGGGGTTTCATGCTGAGGGTGTTTTAATCCATCTGGAGTGACTGTTGTACAGGGTGAGAGGTAGCGGGTTTCAATTTAATTCTTATAAAAAGTGTATTGATCCAAGTTTTGCCAACACAACTTGCACTTGAAGATGCTGTCTTCTCCCCATTGTTGCTCTTGGGGCGGCCCCCTTGTCAACATATGAGATTGCTGTGAAAAATTTTGCAATTGTTTGTTCTCAAGTTTGGATCTTCCATTCTTTTCCATTGGTCAACAGGTTCGGTTTTTGTGTCAGTACTAGGCTGTTTTTCTGACTATACCCTGTAGTATCGTTTGAAGTTGGTATAGAGATCCCCCCCCTGTTTTGCTTCTTTCACTCAGGATTGTTTTGATTATTTGGGATCTTTCGTTTTTCCAAATGAAATAAGACTTTTTTTCCAAGCTGTGAAGCAACTCTTGGGATTTTTATTGGGATTGCATTAAAATCTAATCAGAGTTTGGATAGAATGGACATTTTTACTATGTTAATTTCCAATCCATGAGCATGGGGAGGTTTTTTCCATATTCTGATTATCTCTTCAATTTCCTTCTTCAGGGGTTTAAAGTTATCTTTGGTGTTTTTGGTTAGGCTCGTTCCTAGGTATTTATTGTTTTTGTGGCTATAGTGAGTGGGAATGTCTCCACTGAATTCTTTCTCCAGTGCTTGTTGTTGGTGTAAAGAAGGCTTACTGATTGGGGGGATAATTTGTATCCTGATCACTTTGCTGAAGCGTTAATCATTTCTAAGACGTTTTTGGTGGAGTTTTTAGCATACCCTTAAGTAAAACAATCATATCATAAGCAAATAGGGATAGCCTTGACTTCCTCTTTTCCAGGTAGTACTCCCTTTTAAATTTCCTTTCTTGCCTTATTGCCCTGGCAAGTTTCAAGCACTATATTGACGAGGAAGTGGTGACAGGAGGCAGCCTTGCTGAGTTTCCTACCTTAAAGGAAATGTTTCTGTCATTTCCCCATTTAGGATTGATATTGGCTGTGGGTTTCCTGTTATATGACTTTGATTACATTAGGAATCCCTACAATCCAGTCCATCTAGGCAAACTTTAATCATGAAGGGATAATGGATTTGTCCAAAGGCTTTTTCCACGTCAATGAGATGATGGTGTGGTTTTGTCTTTCAGGTCCATTTATATGTTGATGATATTTATTGATTTTGTATGTTACAACCATCCCTGAATCTTGGTATGAATCTCAACTTGGTCATGAGGAATGATCTTCTTTGATAGGAGTGTATGCATTGCCGCTCCTGTTTAGAATTTGGCCTCTGTGTTATTAGGGAGATGGGTCTATAGTTCTCTTTTTTGGTTGTATCGTTGCCTTGGTTTTGGTAATAGAGTGATGCTGGCTTCGCAGAAGGAATTTGGGAAATTCCTTCTGTTTGTATCCTTCTACACAATTTGAGTAATAAGGTTGTAAATCTTTTGGAAATGTTTCTGTTTTACAGCATTCTGCCGTGAAACCGTCTGGCCTGGGCCTTTTTTAGTTGGGAAGGTTTCTTATTATATCTTCAATTTCTTAATATACTATTATGGGTCCTGTTTAAGCTGTCGATCTCTTCTTGGTTTGAGCTTGGTGATTCCTGGGATTTCAGATATTCATCATTTTTTCTTAGGTTTTTCAAAACTTGGTGGATTATAGGTTTTTGAAGTATCCTGTATGATTTTCTGGATTCTTTTCATTGTTGTTGTGATTATTTTCCCTTTTCATCACGGATTGTATTGATTTGGAGTTCTTCCTTCTTTCTTTGGTTTTCACGGGCTAGAGGTCTGTCTATCTTGTTTATCTTTTCAAAGACCCCACTCTTGGATTATTCGACCTTTTTTGTTATTGTTTTCTTGTTTCTATTTCATCGATTCTTTTGGTCTTTTCAAGACAGGGTCTCCCTGTAGCCCCAGCTGTCCTGGAATTCACTCTGTAGACCAGGCTGGCCTTGAACTCACAAAGATCTGCCTGCCTCGCCTCCCAAGTGCTAGGATTAAAGGCGTGTGCCACCACGCCTGGTTAAACCCACCTTTTATACCAGCTGGGAGGATAACTCCGCCCCCACAGCCACACCAGCCAATCAGGCCAAAGATCAACAAAGACGATGAAATCCAATCAAACAATCCTCCTGGCTGAAGCACCCAGCTCCTACCTATGCTTCAGGTGATCTTGGGGGATCTCCCAAGTGGATGATCTTGAACTTCAGATTCTCCTGCCTCCATGTCCCAACTGCTGGGATTACACTTGGTTTATGTGGTGCTGGGGATCTGGGGATCGAGCCCAGGCTTTTGTGCATGCTAGACAAGCACTCTTATCAACTGAGCTACATCTCCAGCCCTGACAGTTTCTTAGGATACACGGAACACCTGACTAGCAGTTCCACTCTAGAGAAATCCAAACCAATGCTAATTCATTTTTTTGTGTGTTTCCTGATTGTGGATGGGATGTAACTAGGTGCTTCGACTAGTCCCTACCACCTTGGCTTCCCACTCCTGATGGACTGTATTCAAATTGTGAGTCTGAATAAATGAGAGAGAAAAAGAGAGGGAGAGAGAGAGAGAGAGAGGGAGAGAGACTGACTTAACATTTATTCAGTTGTTCAATGAATGATGCATCCAGTGAGGACTTGTGGTGGATTTGTTGTTGTTTTGGTTTCAGGGTTTTGATACTCAAGTTCAAATTTAAATGGTAAAAGTTATTACTTTGGAAATGAGTCATTATGAAGTCCAGCTGTGCACACGGCCGTAAACGTAAGCCCACATTCCCTTGCAGTCCCACTGATACATATCAACCCAGAGGGGATATCTATGCTTCCACAAAAGCCATGAGTTCAAAACATTCATAGTGACACTCCTCATAATTGTCTCAAACTAGAAAAAAAGCCAAATGTCCCAAATGTCTAGTGAGCAGATAAACAAGTGGCATGGTGTCCACGCAAAGCCACCCAGCAGTCACAGAAAGGTACAAGCTTGCCACCAAGAAGCATCCTGAGTCAAGGCACAGCTACAATTTTAAGTGAATGTCTGCAATTGGTTCTTTACAAAAACCTCTTCCCCTCTTAACAATTAAGAAAATATATTCAGAGAGTCCTACAAATTTAGTAATAGTGATTTGTATTTTGTATTTTGAATGTATGTACATGCTGAAGAGTGTCATTTTTATTCAAAAACCAAAAAATATATTAGCAAATTTTTGCTATGCATACTAAAAAAAAAAAATGGATGGCATTCCAAGTTCTCTGGGCTAATGAGTGAAGCCAGACGCCAAGCTGCGTACCGTGTTACTCCATGCACATGATGCTCTGGACTAGACAGACTGTGGGGGCAGAGAAAAGATCACGGGTTGCCAGAGGCTGGAGGTGGGAGGAAGGGTTGGCTACCAAGGGGCTGGGAGAGATTTCCTGGCTTGATGGAAGTTTTCTTTATCTTGATTAAGATGATGTGTAAACCTCTGTTGTACATTTGGCAACTCTTGTATAACGGTATGCTTTAAAGGGCTAGATTTTACAGCATGGAAAAGATAAAACCTGATGCTTGCAACTGATTAACTGAATGCTGATTGCATATCTGATGCATTCATGAAAGGGAGTCAACTTGGAGAACAGATGTAGGCAGGAATGTCTGAGCTCTACAGGACCTCAGGGTGGGTGACCATTGCTCACCAGGTTGGAGAGCTGGAAGCCACATGGCCTTTGAGCCCATCAGGCCTTCCCGTCTGCGATCTCCAGTCCCCTGCACCCATGCATTGCACCCATGCACACCACTCTGGATTCCTGCCTCCTGAAAAGGCCATCTCCAGCTTGATTTGCTACTCAGCCCAGGCACATTACTGCCCGAGTTCATCTTTCCCTGGGTGCTGAGGAGGGGCTGTGTGTGCAGGAGGTCCAAGATGGTACCTTCCAGGAACTTCCAGCCTTTTTCATGCCTTTTCAAGAAACAGGACTTCATCTTGTGCAGAGAAGCAGAATTCCACTCACAAAGCGGGGGGGCAGTGCAGAACCTCTTCTCCATTCGATCCTCCAAAGGACCCAAGATGGGGATGCAGACATGGATGTGGGATGGAGGCAGGGTGATGGGGAACACAGACCTCACCCCAACACATGTCCCAGGCTGTGAGAGATCTGCCTTCTTCATTGTGGTCTTGAATTTCCCAACTACCCTGGTGGGCTAAACCTAACTCTCCCTTGGTTTCCTAAAGGAAGAAGTAAGGGAAACGAGATACGTTTTAGCTACAGCTGGGTACTTAGCTAAGCGGGACAGAGTGGGTCCAAGCTCACCAGGAGAAAGCCCAGCTTGAGCCCACGGGGAGGGGCTGAGTCAACAGCAGGAAGAAAATGCTTCAAGCAAAACTCAAACAGCACAACTTATCCTCAAAAGGCTGTAGAGGTGTTGGTGGGCTCCTCAGAGGAGCAAGCCAAGCCTGAAGAGGATGGAGGAGGCTTCCACACTCAAAGGGGGGTGTAAGGTCCCTCCACCCAAAGGGGCTAAGAAGTGTCAGCCTGTCCCTTGTGGTATTCAAAAAAGCAAGAGATGACACAGATGATTCTAGGAAAGGCAAGTATTTACCAAGCAGCCTGCATCTAGCGGCAAAGGGCAGTGTGTTGTCAGGCAAGCCGCGTTCTAAGCCTGTGCTTGTGCATTGCAGGCATCTGCTTCCACATCTGTCAAGCCTTTCTCATTCGGAAATGACAGAAAGGTGTTGGTGCCCTTGATGGCCCCAGAGTCCAGCCCACTGGGTAAGTTGTAAGAGAGAGGAGGAGGAAGGTGGGCCTCCCTCCCAGAGATGCCACAAAGGCTCTAGGGTAGGCGGATGCTGGGCTATGTTGACAGAATGGGGCCTGGTGAGGAGGGTGTGCTCAGGGCAGGACCTCACCACCTGGGTGCCAAGGCTGAGGGTTTGGTCTAACTGTGCCAGGTGCTAACTGGGAGACTCTACTCAATTTTCATTCTCTGAACCTCGCTTGCCACTTCCTTGAAGGGAGGGGACTGTGCCTTCTTCATGGGGGCTCAGTGTGTGCGTGTGTGTGCATGTGTGTGTGTGTGTGTGTGTGTATCTGATGGAGTCAGAAGTTGCTATGTCCCTCAATGCCAGCCCAGCACAGCATCCTTCAGCTCCTCCAACCCCAGTGACGCTGGGACCACAGAATCTGAGAGAAGAGTGGGCAGGAAGAAGGTTACCTGGCTCCTCCTTCAGGACCCAGAGCAAGGGCAGTGACCACACAAAGTCCCTGGTGGAAGCAGGAAGATCAGAAGTTCAAGGCCAGCCTCAGCTACATAGCAACCTGGAGACAAGCCTGGAGTATCTGAGACTGAGATTCATATGTCCAGAATCAGCCATTTCCCCACAGCCCCAGGATGCTCCAGGGCTGACCCCCCACCTGTAGAGGAGGCTGGCCCCCTCCGAAGATTCCTCACAGGAGCCACTTTTCAAGCCCTGTCTGTCGCCAGTCTGCTCTCCCCACAGCCACCAGAGGGAGCCCAGGACCACGGCAGCCCCTCCAGCCAGTCCCCAGCCTTGCTCTGCTCCTGCAGGGCTCTGGGACAGGCTTGGAGACACACTCCATCTCCTTTCTGTCATCTGGCTTGCCTGATTAGCTGCTGCAGCCTTCTCTGTGACGCCATCCATGCCTGGCGACACTTCAGATACCAATATTTACTGTATGGATCATAGTTACACTGCATATATAAAAATCTATATATAAATCTCTGAAACGCAGATCCAGTTGGACAGCCTATCCTACCTCTGGCAACGGTACCTCTGAAAAAACATGAGCTCTTACCAAAAGACCATGTCAGCTTAATGTCCCTGAAGCCCAGTTGACAAAGGTGCTCCTTCCTAATAGAAAAACAGCCCCTGAATTGAGTCGTCCCCTTGCCTGCTCACTGGCATCAGTAGAAAGTAACCCTTTTCCAAAATGCTCAAGGGGGTAGTATTGCAGAAAGGCAGAGAAGCATAGAAGCACTTCCTGAATGAGGGGTCATCTTTACAGTTCCCACTTCTCCAAAGCAGGCCAGGGACTGGCAGGGAGTGACCAGGCCAAGGCCTCAGCTGGCTGCCCCTCTGGGGGGCTTTTGGATTTGAGCCCTATCTTGGATGTGCCCCATGGCTGCTGGGGAGAGGGACCTCTTGCCAGGCGCCAGCTGCCCCCGTGGCCTGAGGGTGCCTACTTCAATCATTCCATGTAAACAGTTGACCAGCCCAGCCCACATCCCACACCAACACTTGGCCCTTGTTCCTGGACAGGACCCTCTGTGTTCCATCCCTTTGTGGCTGACATTTCAGTAGAATCTAGAAGCACTGGGTTGACCCTAGGCCCCAAGCCCATTCTGGGTTGGGGGAAGGTCCTCGCTGAGCAGGCGCTTGGTGTGGGGAGTCCAAGCAGACTGGCTGTCGCCAGCTAGGCAGGCCACCCCCAACACCCACTGAGGGCCATGGGCTGATGTGGAGCCACGGGGACGCCAGCTGACTCTGAGGCTTTTGTTCTGGTTCTGGGCCTGGTCTGAGCACGGTGGCTCCTTTACAGAGGAGCCATAGAGATCGTGGGAGTCAGGGCTTGATAAGTTGGCTGCCAGTGGCTCCCTTACGGATGCTTCTACAGGCCCTGGAGGACCTGGCCCAAGCCTGTGGCCAGGATAGTTCTCGTGGTCTCAGACCTCCCCACGCAGCGTGAAAAGAGACCAGCTGCCCGTCAGTAAGCAGCCTCTGCCGGTTTCTCAGGCATCCAGAAGCTCTAGGCCCAGAGCAGACTCAACTGCCTGTGCACTCCCCCAAAGAGAAGGCCTTGGACTGTGTCTCCCGAGGAATTCTACAATACACTAGGGTTCCTGGGGAGCCGTGGCAGGGAAAGAGAGGGGAGGCCTGGATCTTCCCAGATCCCTTCAAATGACATCAGTCACCTTGGATATACAAGAGACCTGTCTTTGCCAGGCTCTGTGATAGGTGCAGGGATTCAGGAACAAATAAGGCATGGCCCAGACAGAGCTTTAGGAGGCTTCAGGGAGGAGAGAGTGGACGCTGTACCCCTTATTCCAAGCCAGGCCAGGCCTTCACCCATCCCCACCCCAGGCCTGTGAGAGAGGAGGGGACAGCCAGGGGAGTGAGGGAACCCTGGGGTTGAGGCTCAGTGCCAGAGCACTGAAAGCCGAAGTCCCCAGGAGAAGGAGCCTCCACCTAAATGGAGGAGGCCTGTCCCTGCCCCGAGGAAGGCATGGTTCCACAAAATGCCTGACAAAGGTGACTTAAGGGAGGAAGCGTTTATTTCAGCTCAGAGTACTAGGATACAGACAATCACAGAGGAGCAGGCGTGGCGACCGGAGCAGGAGACGCTCACACTGCGTCCGCAGCCAGGGAGCAAACAGATGGATGTTGCTGCTCAGTTCACGTTCTCATTTTTTTTTTTTTCACTTTGTCATTTTAATTCAGTCAGGGACTCCTAGGAAAGGATCCCTAACAGGAGTGGGCACGCTCCCCAGGACCGCGCAGGACCCCTGGACTCCAAGTTTACCTACAGTAAGTGGAGGCCAAAGCTGGGCAGCTGCACTGTGGGATAGCCTGAACAAGGCCTTCCTGTGAGGTAACTGCTAAGAACCAGCCCATGCAGAAGGGACTTCTAGCTCTGCTTCACCCTTGCTGTGTGGCCTGAGGCATGTTGCTAGCCCTCTCTGGACCCGAGGCTCCATGGGGCTTCCTAGGGATTAAAGCCTCAAGAGAGAGCTGCTGATCAGTGACTAGTACACCTAGACGGAGTGGCCTGGGCTTCTCCCTGCCAGGAACTCTAGGGAAAAGTGGGACATAGACACTCACCTGGGTCCCTGCATCTGGATACCTTCCCACCAAGGTATCTAATAATCCCAAAGCGAGACCTGCATTCAGGAGAAAGGAGATCCTGCTCCCTCCAGGGATGGTCACAGACTCCTGCCCTGCCCTGCAAACCCTCAGAGGCAGACTCAGCCCAGGCCGCTGCCTCTTGCTCTAGAACTCCTCCTCCTCCTCCTCTATAACCAGCCATCGATCTGTCCCTGATGTCACATCCCTGTAGAGCAGCTCTTACCATTCATCCTCAGCCATCACCACAGACCTGTCAAACGCAGGAATAGAGGTCGCAGATGCAGCATCTGCCCCAGCACAACCAGCCTCTAGGAAAGCCAGCGAGAGTCACAGAGCCGCAGGGGACAGGACAGGGAAGTCATTCTTGGTCTGGCTCACTGTCATCTCTGGAATCCTTTGCTCAGGCCACGTCCATCCTCCTAGTCCAGCACCAAGCTATTCCAAGCAATACAATGCAGGTAGGACACATGGAAGGCGAGGGACAAAGAGACAGGCCTAGACTGTGAATCTGAGAGAAGATGGGCTAGGGTGCTGGGGTTCACCCTGTAAGGCACCCAGCAGAGAAGCCACCCCCGTGCTCGGTCCATAGTGAGGTGGTCCCTTATTAATCCAATCGACGTCTCCTTCAGAGCAAGGGATGCAGACAGACGCCAGCCTGTGCCCTACAGATGCTCAGGAAGGGCCTGGCCCCACATAGCCTAAGCAGCCTAAGCTTGGCCTCTTACCCTCCCTCCTCCCCAGAGATCAGCCTGGTCTGGTGTAGACTTCTCATGTGGTCTTGAGCAAGTCACTCCCCTGCTATAGTCTTGGAACACGAATAAGGACAGAGTGAGAGGATAGAGGTGACACAGCTTCTCCAGGAAGTGGCCTATGAAGTCCAAGGGCTTCCACCATGAGGAGGTGGACGGGGTGTGGCAGCTGCTTGTTGGGTGAGCCTGAGACTCTCTAACCTGCCTCTGGGGATCCCTGCCCAAAGAGAGAGTCACCCCTCGACTCCGAGATCTCCACCACACACCAGGCCTGAGGGTCTGAATCCTTGGGAGTTGTCACATTAAATGATCATAAACACTCTTACTTTTCAACAGAAAAAATAAACCCCATAGCAAACAAATCAAAAGTTCCAACACCACAGAATCCTGTAACCTAGCAGATAGATGTTCAGGCTCAGAACCACGTGACCCAGCTCAGCTGCCAGCGGTCACAGCAGTGGATGGCAGCTGGTAGCAGAATGGATGAGGCAAGGGGCAGGCCGCTGCAAGACACCGGGAGGCAGGAATTGTCATAGGTCCTATCCCGAGGTGTTCCTGGGACTAAAAGCTGCGGTCTCCATCCTCTCATCCCTTACCACCTCTCTGGGCTTTCTGTTTAGCCTTTCTATAGAACAACAGCATGCACACAGCAAGCCATGCATGGATGCCTACATGCATATATACAGCCAGATCAAATCAGAAAACATGGGGTGGAGAGATGGCTCAGAAGTTAGGAGCACTGGTTGCTCTTGCAGAAGACCTGGGTTCAGTTCCCAGCATCCACATGGGTAACAACTGTAACTCCAGTTCCAGGGAAATCTGATGCCCTCTTCTGGCTTCTCTGAGCACTGCACACAGGTGGTACACATATATACAGGTAACCCTCATACACATAAAATAAAAATATTTTTTCTAAAAGACAGAAAATTCTAGGGGGGCAAGAAGACACAATGGAGAAAAGACAGCATCTTCAGCAAGTAGTGTTGGCAAAACTGGATCACCACTTGTAGAAGAATGAAATTAAACCCCTACCTATCACCCTGTACAAAAGTCAACTCCAGATGGATTAAAGACCTCAATGTGAAACCCCAAACTCTGAAGGTGATAGAAGAAAAAGTTGGCAGCAGACTACAAAACATAGGCATAGGAAAAGTCTTCCTTAATCAGACAGCAGTTGCGCAAGTATTAAGGTAGACAATTGACAAATGGGACCTCATTAAACTCAAAGCTTGGGGCTGGAGAGATGGCCTAGCAGTTAAGAGTGCTGACTGCTCTTGCAGAGGACCTGGGTTCGATTCCCAGCACCCACATGGCGGCTGAGAACCATCTTTAACTCCCATTCCAGGGGAATACGCACCCTCTTCTGACCTCCGTGGCATTGTATGACACGGGTGCACCAACCTATATGCAGACAGTACATTCACACACATACAAAAATAAATTAATTAATTAAAAAAATAAAATAAAGAAATAATCAAGGAAGTGAAGAGAAATCCCACAGAGTGGGAGGAAACCTTCACCACAGAAACATCTGACAGAGCATTGATTTCCAGAATATATAACTACTCAAAAAACAAAGAAGAAAACAAATGACCCACTCAATAGATGGAGCAAAGAGCTGAACAGAGACTTCACAAATGAGGAATTAGAGATGTCTGAGAAATACCTCAAGAAGTGTTCAACATCACTAATCATTAAGGAAATGCAAATCAAAACCACTTTAAGATATCATCTTACTCCAATAAGACTGACTAGGATCAAGAAAACAAATGATACCTAGTGCTGGAGAGGTTGTAGG
This sequence comes from Rhizomys pruinosus, assembly GCA_009823505.1. NCBI lineage: Eukaryota > Metazoa > Chordata > Mammalia > Rodentia > Spalacidae > Rhizomys > Rhizomys pruinosus. The sequence goes on from VZQC01014859.1 coordinate 444,724, forward strand.
GAAAGGGGAACACTCATCCACTGCTGGTGGGAATGTAAACTCGTACAGCCACTATGGAAAGCAGTGTGGAGAACCCTTGGAAGACTTGGAATGAACTTGCCACCCGACCCAGCCATACCACTCCTGGGCATGTACCCTCAAGACTCACCCCACCACAGAGATACATGCACAGCCATGTTTATTGCAGCTCTCTTCATAATAGCAAGGAGCTGGAACCAACCTAAATGCCCCTCAACTGACAAGTGGATAGAGAAAATGTGGTACATCTACACAATGGAGTTCTATGCAGCAGTAAAGAAAGACAACATCACGAGCTTTGCAGGAAAATGGCTGGAGCTAGAGGACATCATGCTGAGTGAAGTAACACAGTCCCAGAAAAACAAACGAATGGTATCCCTCATCTGTGGATGCTAGTGCCCATTACCTAGTTATAAGTATTTCTTGTGCACAGCCCCTTGAGCTTTTGTCCAAGCAGTTGGGAGTGATGCATACTGGAAACAACAACAACAACAACAACAACAACAACAGAAAGGACTGTATCAAAGAACTGAAACAGTGAACGTCTGCTCAAAACAGTCAACTTCCACATGGAGAATATCGAGAAAGACTGAGAAAGAGATGAAAAGCATGTTTGGCAGAATGCATGAGCTCTGGTGGTGTGGGAGCATAGGGCGGGGAACACGGGTCTAGACTTGATAATCTTATACAGAATATATATTAAAAATTAATTAATTAATTAATTAATTAAAGCAAATACTTCCAACACACCGGAAACTTCTATTGAGCCTCCCTCCAAGCAGATCTCCCCAAGAGTAATCAGTCTTGCACCACATACTGAGCACTACCTGCTCTTGAACTTCACCTTAGTGGAGTCCCACCTGTTCTTTTGCATCTGGTTCCTGCAGTCAGCACATGGTTAGACTCTTCCACGTTGCTGCACCTCCAGTGCATTTTAAAAAGCTGTTCCGGGGCTGGAGAGATGGCCTAGCGGTTAAGAGCGCCGACCGCTCTTACAGAGGACCCGGGTTCGATCCCCAGCACCCACATGGCGGCCGAGAGCCGTCTGAAACTCCAATTCCAGGAGAACTCCAGCTCCAGGGGAATCCGAGACCCTCTTCTGACCTCCGCGGCATTGCACGACACGGGTGCACAGACCTGCATGCAGACAGTACATTGATACACATACAGAAATAAAAAAAAAATAAAATAAAAAAAAAAAAATAAAAAGCTGTTCCTCCATAATATTCTGTCACCTAACACCATATTTGATTTGGCCTTTCTAGGTTTTTATTTTCTTTCCTCCTCCTCCTCTTCCTTCTTTTCTCTGTGGAGACAGGGTCTCACATAGCTCAGGCTGATCTCAAACTAGCTATGTAACTAAGGATGACTTTGAGCATCTGCTTCTCTGGCCTCTTCTTCCTGGATACTGGAATTACAGGTATGTACCAGCATCCTTGGTTTATGTAGTGCTAGGGATTGAACTCAGGGCTTCCTGCGTGCTAAGCAAACACTCGACCAACTGAGTTAAATCCCCAACAATTTTTTTTCTGCTTGCTTGAGGGGTTTTGGTTGGTTTGGAGTGGTTTTTGTTGTTTTGAGACAGGGTCCTCACTCTGTATCCCTGGCTGGCCTGGAAAAGTTTACTATATAGACCAGGCTGGACTCTTGCAAGGATATTCATGCCTCAGCCACCTCAGTGCTGGGATTACAGCCATGAAACACTACTCTTGGTTGGAGTGTGTGTGCGTGTGTGTGTGTGCATGTGCACACGCGTGCCTGTTTAAACAGGGTCTTCCTAGGTAGCTTTGACTGGTCTGGCACTCTCTATGTAGCCTTAACCTTGAACTTACAGTAATCCTACTGCCTCAGCCTCCTGGGAGCTGGAGTCTCATCCACTTTTCTAATTCCATTTTGTGGAACAGGTGGGGGAAGCGAAGGGGGGCTACATGGGTGACTCTGACAGCTATACCAGAATCGGCTCCTTGGGGTGCCTGGGGGTGGTGCTCAGCTCTCCCCTGCAGAGCGGTTGGACTCAGACTCAGAGTAAGTGGAGCCCTCATCCGACTCCTTCCTCCCCACTCGCCCAGCCCTCCATTCCCTCCTTCGGTCTGGTGTTTTCTTCCCACATGCCCCAGGACCACGCACAGCACATGCATGTTCCAGCCTCATGGCTTGGAGGCCTGCAGGCCTGCAGGCCTCTCTCTGTGCATTTCTCTGTCCCAGGCATCAGCCTCGCCTTCTCAATTGGTGGTGGCAATTACTTGCTAAATTACCCAGCCTACCCACAGAGCTCACCACCGCGCTCCCTCACACACGGAACCCTGGCTGTCCCTTTGCTTCCTGTCCCACCTCTGTCCAGTCTTGTGTTTTGTATATTGCCCCACAGTGTGAACTCTGACACTGGGCAGGACCTCCCTTTCCTGTTCCATTCCAACCTGTGGGGGGGCCAGGGTCGCTGGCAGCACCAAGTATTCAGAAACACTTGATGAATGGAAGAAGAATGAATGAATGAAACACAGGGCACAGTAATGGTGTCCCACCCAGCTCCAGAGATTTGGAGGCTGGAGGATCAGGAGTTCAAGGTCATGTTCAGTCACATAGGGAGTTTGATGCCAAGCTGGGCTATGTAAGGCACTGTCATAAGAAAGAAAGAGAAAGAAAGAAAGAAAGAAAGAAAGAAAGAAAGAAAGAAAGAAAGAAAGAAAGAAAGGGAGGGAGGGAGGGAGGGAGG
>VZQC01014859.1:448818-461050 GCA_009823505.1 Rhizomys pruinosus
AAATCCCAGGGCAGTGGTCTATAGCCCTGGGGTAGGGTGAGGCAGTCCCCAGCCTGTCTACGTACCCTCCAAATACTGCTGTAGCTCAGCCATCAACAGCCAGTTCTCAGGAGACAGGCAAGGGCGTCAAGGTACGCCTGTCTCAAGAGTCCCATAGGCTGGCCCTTCTGGATGGAGAGTCGTTAGGACCCTGGGGTGAGGAGAGGAGCAGATGGCCTTGGGTCTCCCAGATGCCTTTCCCTTGTAGGGCACACAGGATCGCCTCAGAATGCAAAAGTCTGAAAATGACTGGAGGTGCAGAGGCTTCTAGCTACCCCCAGCCCTGCCTGGAGAACATTCCTCATTCCCCTCTGATTTGTGTTGGCCTGAGTCCTCCCATCTGTAAAAACGTGGACCTAAGCCATGTAGTACAATGAAGAGCACCCATCAGTCGAAGGTCTCATGTGTGGACTCTGATAGAGCCCTACCCTCTCTGGGCTTCAGATTCCCAAAGTGTTGGAGAACCAAGTACATCCAAGGATCTGAGGACTGAAATCTTTGCTCAGATATAAAGTCAGGTCACTGTCCATCTCTCTCTTTCTTTTTTTTTTTTTTTTCTTCTGTCCTTTTCAGCATTTTCTGTTTAATTGGTTGGGTTTTGTTGGTATTTTGAGACAGTGTCTCAGTACGTAGCCCAGGCTGGCAATGAACTTATGAACCTCTTGTCTCCTGGGTGCCTACAATCCCCAGCCTCTCCTGTTGCTTTTCAGGGAGAGACTTGTTTCCTAAGAGGTGCATTTGTCAAGGGAGGAGGGTGAAAACGTGAAATATGAACTTGGCCAGTATGACAGCTTTGGGCTGCTGAGCGTCCTGGGGATTCCCTGTGAACCCCACTAAATGCTGGCAGAGATGCAGTAGCTTGTCTGGGAAGGTGGGGAGCTAGCAGTCCAGCTGCATCACAGTGCTCTCATAGACAGGGCTCTTTGTGCCAGAGTGAGGCTGGGCTGGGCCTGTCTCCCGGAGTCTGTCCAAGTTGCTCAGGGTGCACCTGTGGTCTCTCCATCACCACAGGGGGAGAAGGTAATGCCCCGCTTCATTTCCAATCAGAGAAACACTCAACCCTTAGATGCGGAAACAGAGTCTTCTTGGGAACCCCACAGAGCGTTCGCATGAGCACGTGAGCACACCGCACACCGGAGTCTGGGCCTGCAATGTTCAGTGCTACCCCAGTGAACCCTCACTCAAGCACCTCTCTTCTTCTCATGGGACAGACGCAAGACCTATCTCACAAAGGCAAGTGACTCATGCAGGGTCACAAGACTAATGAACAGCAGAGTCAGAATTTAAAGCCAGGTGTGGGGCTGGAGATGGAACAAAGCATGCATAATGCCTTGGGTTCAATTACCCATGCCAAAAATAAAATAAGCAAATCAAGACTGCATGACTACAAATCTTTGCATGCACCCCAACTCCGAGTGCTGGAGGAAGGGGAGCAATCCTGCCCTTGGGAAGTCTAGGAGCCAGCAGAGGTGGGAAGAGAGAGTCCAGGGTCTTTAGACCGCCACTTGCTTCGTCCAAAAAGGTTTCCAGATAATGGCCTTGATAACTTGACTCTGGTCTCAGATCAAAGGGCATTGGACCGGGGCTGGGAGGCCTCTTCCCACCTCTGAGCTCTAACTCCCAGTGTTTTTCCCAGAACCCCTCCCTCTCCAAGTGGATCTGGGTTTTCTTTTTGTTTGCTTTGTTAATTTGTTGTTTGGGGGAGCAGGAGTGTTTTGCTCGTTTTTTGAGATAGCCCAGGCTGGCCTAGAGCTTGCTCTGTAGCTAACCGTGACTTTGAATGCTGGTCCTCCGGTCTCCACCTACAAAAAGCTGGGATTACAGACTTGCACTCCAGCACACTGGGTGTATGCAGTGCCAGTGCCGGGCTTCGTGCCTGCTAGGTCCTGATCGGCTTCTCCATCTCCGCTTCTCGTTTGCCTCTGTCTTCTCTCCACTCCAGGCTGGACTCGGGTCCTACACCCATGGATCCACGTGCGGGATCCATGCTCGTTTCGGCAGAAAGCACGGAAGAACAAGTGTCCCGACCTTGCGCGGTCAGCAGGGGCGCAGCAGCCCTCGGCGTGCGCGCATCCCGGACTCCCGCTGCGGCTGGCGCGGGGCCGGGGGTCCGGGAGGCGGCCTGGCCCTCGGCCCGGCGGGGACCGCGGGCCACTCGGACCCCCGCCGCGGGCCCCCAGACTCGGGGCGCCGCGGGCCCCGCGGGCCAGAGGAACCGGCAATTTCCCGGGCCGGCCTCGCCGCTCTGTACTTAGCCTGATGACGGGTTCCGCGGCCCTAATGGCCAGGCGGGCGCGGGTTCAGGGCGGGCGCAGCCGGCCCAGCCGGTCCCGTGCTCCACTCGCGGGCGGCCGCCGGGCCTGTGTCATCCACCAGGAATTTCTGTTTTCCCCTCCGCGGGGCTGGAAGAAAAAACAATAATTAGGTCACTGGGCAGGCGGCAGAGAGGGTGTGGGACAGGCCGGTGGCGCCCTGTTGGGCAGAGGAAGGGTCTGGATGGCCCCAGGGCGCTCCCTCGCCTCCTGGGCTCAGAGGGGTGTGTGTGTGTGTGTGTGTGTGTGTGTGTGTGTGTGTGTGTGTGTGTGTTGGGGGGGCTGATGTCCCATCTCCGAGCGCTAGGGTCCTGGAATCCAAGGGCATTGATCCGGTAGTTTCTGCACCAACTTCTTCCAGCCACTGGTGCTCAGCAGGCCACAAAAGGAGGACTCCTGGATTTGAACAGGAAGGAAAGATAGAAGGGAAGAAGGGACAGAGGGAGGGGCCATCCAGTGAGTAGACAGGCCAAGGAGCCTCTGCGGACGGGGCTTCCTGGAAGAAGAGGAATGAACCTGGGCATGGCAAGGTGGGGCTGGTGGGTACAGATGGGATGTCCAGGTGGAAGGGACAGTAAGGGCCAAGGCTGGAGGTGAGAATATGAGAATACAGACATTTTGCGATAACAAGAACATTTAATTGTGAGTGTGGCTCCACTGATTAAAGGCAAATTTTTGGTGCTATGAAGTCCTTAAACACAAGACAGCTACTTTGCCTGGTACTCAACTAAAGAGAGCCACACGCTGGAGGAAAGCAGTGTGGACAGCTGGAGAGACTGGTCTCAGCACGGTGCCTGTGAGTGATGGGGACTGTCCAACAGATCGTTTGGACTCAGCTCCACCCTGGGTGATGCTTTCATTCTGAACTCAGGACATCCCCTAAGATGGGATGTCAGAGTGACTCCGTCGCTGCATTGTTGAAAGTCTGGGCTGGGAGGCTAGGGGGTGGGCAGGCTGGGACATGAAGGGTCTTACAGGTTAAGGCAGGGAGTTTATGTTTTAGCTGAAGGGAAGTGGGGCAATGGTCTAAAGCAGGGTGGAGAGATAGGATCGTATTTCTGAAAACTCATAGCAGGATAATAGCTGCCAATTACTTAGCTCCTGTTAAGTGCTGGTACTAGTCAGGTGTTTACACCCAGCACTGAATATGACAGGAATCCTATAATGGTGCTTCCAACCTACACTGAATGAAGGGAAAGCAGGCCAGGGAGCTCATTTGTACCTCGCCACCTACCAACACAGAGTGGAACCAGAACTCCAGTATCCTGGGTCCTGCTTCACCTGGGAGCTCTAGGGAACTTGACCCCTGGGGGAGATGAGTTCAAGATGCCTCAGCCCAGTCCTGCTAGCTATAGTTTGCTACAATCTCCCAGGGATAGACTGCCCATGGCTAGGATGGAGCCCCCACTTGTTGAGGTCATTGGGACACCCAGGCTGCTTCTACCATGTCCTTCTGTCATCTTGGAGTACCCAATGGACTCCTCTCCAACCCTATGTTCTGGGCAGAGGAAAAGGGAAAGAAGGGACATGTCCTCTCTCCTTAAGACACATCCCATCAGTTCACAACTCACTGGTACAAGTTGGTCACATGGTCACACTCTGGTGCAAAGGACAATGGATGATGTAGTCTCTAGCTATACGGCCCTTGTGCCCAACAGAAACAGAACGCTAGAGCTGAGTGTGTGGCTCTATGGTAGAAAGCTTGCCTGCCATGCACAAAGGCCTGGGTTCCAGAGGGAGGGGAGGCACAGAGCATTCAACACTGAGCAACAGGACTTGGCAAGGTTTGCTGGGGTTTTTTTTCTATAAAAAATATCCAGGCAGCATGCACAGCTATGTTTATTGTAGCTCTCTTCACAATAGCAAAGAGCTGGAAGCAACCCAAGTGCCCCTCAACTGATGAGTGGATAGAGAAAATGTGGTACATCTACATAAAATATTCTGTGCAGCAGTAAAGAAAGATGACATCATGAACTTTGCAGGTAAATGGATGGAACTAGAAGATATTATGTTAAGTGAAGTAACACAGTCCCAGAAAAACAAATGATGAATGGTATCCCTCATCTGTGGATGCTAGTTGCAAGGCAAACTAAGCAACGTTAATGTTATATTCCTTGTGATCTGAAAACAATGTGCTCTTATATTGTGAATCCCTTAACAGGTTCTAGAATTAAGCTACCATTTATTTTCAGACTTAGGCAGTTTTGGTATATGGATGGAGGGTATGTATGCATAAAATCAAAAGAATGAGGAAAAAAAACTAGTTTGTCATGACATTGTGTCTAACCACAGTATCTGTCTTATGGGAGTGCTTCTTAGTATTTCTTATACAAGGCTGCTTGAGCTTTTGGCCAAGCTTTTTCTAAAATATTATAGAGTAGTTAAAAGCATCAGGCTGGTGTAACTTAACCTTTCTGGATGCTTAACAAGCATACTTAATGCCCATACCAGTTTGACTGAGGGACTTAAGGAATAACTTTCCTTGCCCTCAGAGGTCAACTGAGTTCCAGGGGACTATGCGTGGGGGCATCTCTTGAAATGTCACCAGTCTTCCTGTGCAGGGAGGTTTTGGAGACCCACTAATGGGACTTCAGCCTGTGTCCAGTCTATAAAGAGGAAAGTCTGCTCATGCTTCAAAAAGGGAAGCCTGGTCTAGTAAGACCTGACTTTGTCCTCAAGTGGATGGAACTGGTGATTGAAAAGCCAAAAGGAGCCAGGGGCTGCCACTCCCACACCAAAACCTGAGCACCAGATCCTCAACTGACCTTGAAAAAACAAAAACCTTGGCTAATCTGGGATAATAGTGTGTCCCTAAGCATCCAAAAGGAATGTATAACCAGAAATAAATAGTTAATAAGGCCTGAGAAATTATACTTCAGGTTTAAACTTGAGGGCTCCAGGACGGATAAGAGAGCAAAGGACCCACCTCCAGGATGGATCAGAGAGCAAAGGACCCACCTCCAGGATGGATCAGAGAGCAAAGGACCCACCTCCAGGATGGATCAGAGAGCTAAAGAGGGCCGCACCGGCTCCAGGATGGATCAGAGAGCAAAGGACCACCTGCCAGATGTCGACTCAAGGCAGGACCTCCGAGAAGCAGACAAGGACCCACCTCCAGGATGGTCAGAGAGCAAAAGACTACCCCAGGAAAGAGGGCAGACCGCCTCAGGGTGGATCCGAGAGCAAAAAGAGCACCACCTGCAGGACTGGGATCAGAAGCAAAGGACCCACCTCTGGAAGGATCAGAGAGCAAGGACCCACCGCAGGATGGATCAGAGAGCAAAGGACCCACCTTTTCCAGGAAGATAGAGAGCAAAAGGACCCACTCCAGGATGAATCGGAGAGCAAAGGACCCCATCTCTAGGATGGATCAGGCAGAGTAAAGGACCCCCCCACGGATGGATCAGAGAGCAAAGGACCCCACACTCCAGGATGAGATCAGAGAGATAAGGACATGCCTCCAGGATGAGCACGAGAGTAAAGGACCCAGCTCCCAGGATGGATCGAGAGCAAAAGGACCCACCTGCAGGATGGATCAGAGAGCAAAGACCCATCTCGCGGCTCAGAAGCTAAAGGACCCCACTTAAGGAGGATCAGAGAGCAAAGGATCTGACCCTCCAGGATGGATCAGCGAGAGAAAGGACCCACCTCCCTGGATGGATCGAGAAGTAAAGGACCTCCTCCAGGATAAGGATCCCAGGGATCGGCGCTAAGGACCCCCTCCAGGATTGATCAGAGAGCAAAAGGACCCACTGCAAGATGGATCAGAGAGCAAAGGACCCCACTCCAGGATGGATCCGAGAGCAAAGGACCGCCCTCGGATGGATCAGAGAGAAAGGGACCCCCACCTCCAGGTGGATCAGAGAGCAAGGATCCACCTTCCAAGATGAATCAGAGAGGCAAAGGATCCCACCTCCAGGAGATCAGAGAGCAACAGGACCTGCTCCAGGATGGACTAGAGAGTAAAGGACCTACCTGCAGGATGGATCAGAGCGAGCAAAGGACCCACTTGAGGATGGATCAGAGGAGCAAAAGGACCACTGCGTATGGATCCGAAGCAGCAAAAGGACCCGCTTCCAGGATGGATCAGAGAGCAAAGGACCCACTGCAGGATGGATCAGAGAGCAAAGGAACCCAGCTCAGGATGGATCAGAGCGCAAAGGACCTGCCTCCAGGATGGAACCAGAGAGCAAAGGGACCACCTCCAGGATCTGCTGGACCCACGGCATAGCCAAAGGACCCACCTCACGGATGGATCGAGAGCAAAGGACCCACTCCAGGATGGATCAAGAGGCAAGGGAGACCCCCATCCAGGATGAGATCAGACAAAGGAACCACCTCCAGGATGGATCAGAGGAGCAAGAAGTTCGCACTGCATCCAGGTGGATCAGCGAGCAAGGACCCGCTCCGGATGGATCAGAGAGACAAAGAACCCACTCTCCAGGATGGATTCATGAGAGCAAAGGACCCACCTCCAGGACAGATCAGAGAAGAAGGACACATGTAGGAGCAGATCCACATCCAGGATGGATCAGACCAGTCGCTAGGAGTTTCTAAACTCACGACCCACCTGCAGCGATGGCTCAGAGAAGGGCAAAGGACCCAGCTCCAGGATGATCAGAGAAGCAAAGGACCCACCTCCAGGATTGGTCAGAAGCAAAGGACCCACCTCCAGATGGATCAGAAGAGCAAAGGCTCACTTCCAGGATGGATCAGAGAGCAAAGGGATCCACCTCCAGGATGGATCAGAGAGCAAAGGACCGCAACCTCCACGATGGATCCTGAGAGCAAAGGACCTGCCTTCCAGGATGGATCAGCGAGCAGCAAAGGACCCCCCCTCCGGAATGGATCAGAGAGCAAAGGACCCAGCTCCGGATGCGATCAGAGAGAAAGGACCCACCTCAGGATGTGATCAGAGAGCTAACTGGAACTCCAACCTCCAGGATGATATACGAGAGCAAGGACCCATTCCAGGAGGATGCAGAGAGTAAGGACCCATCTCCAGGATGGATCAGAGAGCAAAGGATCCACTCCAGTATGGATCAGAGAGCAAAGGCCACCTCCAGGATGGATCAGAGAGAAAGGACCCATCCAGGATGGATCAGAGAGCAAGAGGACCCACCTCCAGGATGGATCAGGAGCAAAGGCCCACCTCCGATGGATCAGAGAGCAAAGACCCATCTCTAGGATGGATCCAGAGAGCAAAGACTGCCTCCAGGATGATCAGAGAGCAAAGGACCCATCTCAGGATGGATCAGAAAGCAAAGGACCCCACCTCCAGGATGGATCAGAGATGCAAGGACCCCCTCCCGGATGGATCAGAGAGCAAAGGACCCACCCTCCAGGATGGATCAGAGAGCAAAGGACCCACCCACAGGACAGATAAGAGAGCAAAGGACCCACTTCCAGGATGGATCAGAGAATAAAGGACCCAGCTCCTGGACAGATCACAGAGTAAAGGACCGGGCTCCAGGATGGCTGGAGAGTAAAGGACCCACCTCCAGGATGGATCGGAGAGAGAGAAAAAGCAAACAAACAAACAAACAAAAAAAAAAACAGAATCAATAGAATGGATATCTATCATCTATCTATCATCTATCTACCTATCTAGCTATCTATCTGTGTGTAGATTAGATAGATAGATAGATAGATAGATAGATATAGATAGATAGATAGATAGATCTGTGTTACCTCCAGAGAGATCTCATTAGGGTCTCTCTAGGACTGATAGTGTTTGGTGGGGATTTATTATTTGCTTTTCCCATGTTGTTGGTTTTTCTTTGTGCTTTTGGTATGTGGATTTGGTTCCTTTCGTTTGTAATCTGATGTGAAATTCAAGTGTTTCTTCTTGTGGAAGAAGAAGAAGAAAGAAAAGAAGAAGAAGAAGAAGAAGAAGGAGGAGGAGGAGGAGGAGGAGGAGGAGGAGGAGGAGGAGGAGGAGGAGGAGGAGAAGAAGAAGAAGAAGAAGAAGAAGAAGAAGAAGAAGAAGAAGAAGAAGAAGAAGAAAAGAAGAAAGAAATCATAAGCTGAAGATGCTAAAACCTATGATATATGTGGTATGCATATGCATATTTTGGAGTGATGCAAATTGGAAGGAACAACAACAACAACAACGAAAAGACTGAGTCAAAGAACTGACAAACGGTGAACTTCTGCTCGAAACAGTAAACTTCTGCATTGAAAATTTTAATAAAGACTGAGAAAAAGATGAAAAACATGTTTGGCAGAACGCATGAGCTCTGGTGGGGTTGGGGGGCAGGGAGGGGGAAATGGGTCTAGATTTGATTGGAAATTTTGTATGAAATGCACAGAGCTTCAATAAAAATTGGCTTTGAAAAAAAAGATGTGTTATATGAAATGCACAAAAATTCAATAAAAATATACATAAAAAAAATCCAGGCAGTAATTCTTTCAGGGTTTGTGGGCCATACTTTGTAGCATTGCATGCTTTGCCATGAATACACAGATGCTTTTACAGATTGCAATGGAGGACTGTGGCTGCAGTTCCAAAAATCACTCACTCAAAGACACTGAAATTTGTACATGATCCAAGTTCCATGATTTCTCAAACATATTTCTTTCACTTTTGCCAGTCATTTAAAAATATAATTAATAAAAAATAGGCATGAAGCACTCTTGTAATCCCAGCACTCAGAAGGCAGAGGTGAGTGGATCTCTGCAAACTCAAGGTCACCCTGGTCTATATAGCAAGTTCCAGCCCAGCAAGGACAATAGAATAAGACCCTGTCCCCCCAAATTTTTTTAATTAAAATGTAATTTAAGAAACATTTTTGGGGTGGAAGGATGGCTCAGTGGTTAAGAGTACAAATTTCTCTTACAGAAGTTGCAAGTTCAGTTCCCAGCACCAATGTTGAATGGCTCACAAAGGCCTGTAACTTCAGTGCCAGGGTGTCTAATCCCCTCTTCTGGCCTCCTCAGGCATTTGTACTCACATTCACATATCCATACACACACACACACACACACACACACACACACACAACATAGTTTAAAAATAAAACAAATCCTACGAAATGCACAAAGCATCAATAAAAATTAAATAAAAAAAATTAAAAAATAAAACAAATCTTTAAAAAAAATGCTTTGAGGCTGGGGAGGTAGCAGAGGGGTAGAATTCTTGCCTAGCATAGAGAAGACTCTAGGTTCTGTCCCCGACACCACAAAAAATAAATAAATAAATAAAAGTAAGACATACTATTTTGTGTGTTTGCAGTCAGCACGGACACAGCAGAAGGAAGACAGCCTCAGAAGCTTCTACCACGTGAAGTGGGCTAAAGACAAACCTGCATGCACACCAGGACCTCAGGAATTAAAGTCCTGAGTTCTGAGAGCTGAAAGAAAGAGAAAAGCTCCTGGGCTGGAGAGATGGCTCTGCGGTTAAGAGCGCTGACTACTCTTGCAGAGGACCCAGGTTCGATTCCCAGCACCCACATGGTGGCTAAGAACCATCTTTAAACCAGGCATGGTGGCACACGCTTTTAATCCTAGCACTTGGGAGGCAGAGGCAGGAGGATCTCTGTGAGTTCCAGGCCAACTGGTGCTATAGGGAGACCCTGTCTCAAAAAGGGAAGGGAAGGGAAGGGAAGGGAAGGGAAGGGAAGGGAAGGGAAGGGAAGGGAAGGGAAGGGAAGGGAAGGGAAGGGAAGGGAAGGGAAGGGAAGGGAAGGGAAGGGAAGGGAAGGGAAGGGAAGGGAAGGGAAGGGAAGGGAAGGGAAAAGCTCCTGACAAAACCCCAAATGAGTCCTGTTCTACCAGCCAAGGTACAGGAAGGTCCTGGGATGAAGGCACAGGGTGAGCAAAGGTGGGTGCCCGAGTGACATGGTGGAATCGTGTTCCCGTGGGAGGAGTGGCAGGGATACTCTGGAGGGTCTCTATGCAGGGACCTATGGAGAGTCTTCATCTCTCTCAGCTTGCAGACTTTTTTATAGCGAGTGGGGCAGTGGGAGTGATGTGGTCAGAGCCACGTGCCACGAACTTGGGCAGTGGGAGTGATGTGGTCAGAGCCACGTGCCACGAACTTGGTTCAGAGGCCTCCTGCATGGCTGGGTGTCTCCAAGAGGCTGGCTCTGAAGTCCAAGCCATCTCCCTGAAGCCCTTTAGTGGAAACTCCCCATGAGCCTCTGGTGGTATAGCCTCCTTTTACCTTTTACATGGATCATAAGTTCTTGGTGGGAAGGTGAGTGAGGCCCCATCCATCACTATGAGCAACACAAAGCCTCAGGGGAGGAAGTACCATATAGACCAGCATGTTGGGCATACTACACCCCCCCCAATATACATATATTTGTATCTTTATTCATATCTCTATCCATATCTATACTTATATCTGTTGGTGTATATGTGCCAACATCTACACCTGTATATAATTTTCAGTCTGCATTGGTATATCCACCAATTATCCAGCATCCAAAGTATCATTTTTCAAAAAAGATTCATTGATTCTTTTTGTTTGTTTATTTTTATACAGGGTCTTCCTTTAGCCCCAGCTAGCCTGGAACTTACTATGTAGACCAGACTGGCTCAGTCTCCCAGAGATCTGCCTGCTTCTGCCTCTTGAGTGCTTGGATCAAAGGTATGTGCCACCACCCCTGACTAGATTATTCTTATTTTCGTGGGTGAGAGTTTTGCCTACATATGTGTATGTGCACTATGTGAGTGCAGTGCCTATGTAGCCCAAAAGGGGGCGCTGTTATTCCTTGGAACTGACGTTACAACAGGTTTTGAGCCACCATATAGCTAGTGGGAACTGATCCAGGTCCTCTGGAAGAGAAGCCAGTGCTCTTAACCTTTGAGCCGTCTCTTTAGATTCCCAAAGTATCATTTTAAGGATCAGGTTTTAAGTGTCCCAGAAATCAAATACTGATGAATAAAACCAGTCCCTAGTGGCAAAGTATGGACTGAAAACAAGCAGGAAACATCTCAGTCTTACTGATATTTTTCTTAACAAAAATATTCTTGAGGCCAATACTCTATTTGCCTAAACAAAATAAGTTCTCTTCAGTGTGGTTATCACACGTATCACAAATATATGGGGGTTTCCCCCTTATATTTCCTTATCAAATTGGGAGTGTGTGTGTCATATCTGTCTACTAGTTTTATAGGTCAGTCAATATGGGGACTGCTGTGGGTACCATCGGGACAGTCATTTGGAGATTGAGTAGCACTGTCCTCCTTGGGCAGTATCTCCTGGACTTTGTCAGAAATGCAAATTGTCTCTCGGGCATTGTGGCACATGCCTTTAATCCCAGCATTAAGGAGACAGAGGCAGGCAGATCTCTGCGAGTCTCCACACCTGCTCCCACCTGAATAAGTGACTCCAGGCGTAGGGCTTGCTAGCTGGACTTGTATGAAGCCTTTCACAAGATTCCAATGCAAGCTAAGTTTAAGAAGCACTGGCCTAGGGCTCTGAGCACTGGCTAAAATTCAGAGAAGTAGCCGGGCTTGGTGGCGCATGCCTTTAATCCTAGCACTTGGGAGGCAGAGGCAGGCGGATCTTTGTGAGTTCAAGGCCAGCCTGGTCTACAGAGCGAGTTCCAGGACAGCTGGGGCTACAGGGAGCCCCTGTCTCGAAAAGACAAAAAAATAAAAATAAAATAAAAGTCAGAGAAGTTTTGTTCTGGGATGTTGAGGTCACTCAGTGGTTAAAGCCACTTGCCAACAAGCCTAAAAACCTGAATTTAATTCCCAAGATCCACATGTGGGAAGGAAGGAACTGACTCCTGAAAGGTGTCCTCTGACTACCACATATGCTGTCACACACACACACACACACACACACACACACACACACGCACACGCACACGCACACACACACACACGCACAGATTAAATTCCACTTTAAAACTTAAAAAAAAAAAAAA